>JAJHJA010000489.1:600000-799113 GCA_021202915.1 Heliconius himera
CGCACTGTACCTACTGTTCTCTACGCAATGAGCTAGACTCGTCTGTCTAGTAAACTCTATAGTCTGTTCCACACATAGATGCTACAATCAGACTTAATAATTCCAAGCCAATGCCATCTAACGATTGACAAATGTATTTTAAATAAAAAATAGACGCTTAGACCTTCAACTATGTTTTAAGATTTTTTTTTGTGCTCTTAGTCAAAAATCCGGACTAAATTATGTCTAAACTTGTTTTTAGAAAAAAATAATAATTTGAAGCCGGTGTAGATGATGGGTGTAGTTAATCATTTGAAGAATGACAGATCATTTACATAATAAAAGTACAATTAAAATCTATATAAATATTTTTTAAAAATATTTTTTTAGATCAGTAGTTACCAAGAATCACGATAAGTAAAGGATAAAAAAAATATTCTTTTACGCTATATTAAACTCCTCAGGACCTATTAATACTTTTTTACAGTAATCAATTCCGTGTATTGCTGCTACGCGCGAATAGCGATAGGTATTATCGATTATTCTTTGCAAAAACTAAATTAAAGCTGCGAGACCAATAACCGTTACTAGGATTTTTAAGCAAAGTACGTATTACGGAGACGCTGCATCACAACCAACATGCAACACCAAATCACCTACACAAATAAATAAATAAATCAATCGGCTTCACGCTGTATCCCGCACACAGCAGGATAGGCAGAGGGAACCTAGTGTTAAGACACTCTGTTCCCCACTTTCTGCCGAATTCTGGAGGCATTGCGTGTTGAGTGGCAGAACTCAACGCCGCACTGAGCCTCGACATCAGAGCGAAGAAATGGAAATATAAATTTAAGTAAATATTTCATCTCCTCGAGTGGGGATCGAACCCACAACCAGTGGGTTTTACAGTCACACCTCGTGCCGCTGCGCCACGACTGGCCTCATCACCTACACGCAAGAATTTTTTTCAACACAAGATTTCTGGAGTTATTTTCGGAACAAGACACAAAATTAGGACATGTATAATCTATCTACGAACGAGATAGCAACGATATAAGAACTAAGAAACAAGATCGTTTATCTAGATAATGTGTATATGCAAATCTGTACGCTATCTTCACCCTCATAAGATAGATTGCTTAACTAAATATCGGTGTGTAGTGAAATCTACATTAACATAGATAGAAAATAGCTGTTGAAAAAATATTTAATTTATAAAAATAAGTAAAAATTGTAGTATATTTACAAAAAAAAAAATTCAAAACTCACCTTAGGATTCAATGTATTGTTTTCTGTTAAACCTCTAACTTGTAAACTTTCAGCAGTCTTTAGGAACATTGGTAGCATATTTTGGCCAACATTCACTTCACCCTAAAAATGTATGGCTATGTTATTTCTGTTAACTATTATAATAATTTTATAAGTAATAAATAAAATGATTATTTATCAAAACTTACTTTATACATGAAATCCAACAGAGATTTCATTTCTGAAAACCTCACATCTTTCAGGAATATAATTGGATGTGGATGAGAATTTTGCAAGAATATACTCTCAAAATATGGAGAGCATGCTGAGAGTATTGTCTGGTGTGCCTAAAACAATATATAATATAATAAAAAAAGACAGAATACTAATTATAAACTAAACAAAAGAAATGCAAAGCTATTTGAAGGTCTTTTCTGTTAAGATCATTATGTGGATAGTGTCGGTAACTACACCATTTCGGCACAACTATTCTTATTTTAATAAGGTTGAATATAGTATAGACATTCATTGACTAGGTATTTTTAAATTTTTATAGTCATAAATGTGACTGGAACGCTTATTAACATAAACAAATGTAAGTGTAGCGAAAATGTTACAAATAATTTTAAATTATATGTATCTTTTTCTAGCTAAAATTGGCTCATAACAAGTTAGACACAACTTTTTAAATCGATCGAATGTGAGGCCATTCACATTTATAGAATAATACATTAATTTTATTTTCTAAACCCTAAAACCTGCCAAACTGGTGTGATAAAATTTAGAAAGTTAAAAACTTGCAGCTCCTCTGCAGACTCCTACCTAAACTATTAACTGTCGACCTACTAAGTAAATTGCATTTTATTAGCATAAACTTTCATAGATTTTTTGAGATAATTTTAGAAACTATATGTTTATTGAAGACTGTCTCCGATACAGACAGGTATTTGTCATGATTTTGTTTAGTTATGTATGATTAAATATTAATTTTTTTTGGCTTCTTATCACTGTATTCCATATTCTGTAGAGTAGACAGAAGGAAGTGTCAGTGTCCATCATGGCATGAAGTGGACAATGGAGTGTCTAGAGATTTAATATCTAATCAATTATAATTAGTAGATGTTCAAGTTTTTAGCAGCTTACCCATAATAATGTAATTTAAGACAATTGTAAAAAAATGGAAGTTTATTTCAATTTTATGATATACTTATAACAACCCACTTATGGTTTATATATAAGAAGTAACTAAAAATCATGTTTGTAGTATGGGAGATAGGTAAAAAAAAAACTATTTTATTTAATTTTTTAGTACCTGTTGTTATAGATGCAACAGAAATAAAAAATCTGTAAAAATTTCAATTGTGTTACTATCACCATTCATGAGACGGTTCCTAGTAACAGACACATGGACAGCGGTGTCTTAGTAATAAAAATAGACCCTCCATTTTTTTCCAAGCAACATTTAAATAAGTTAAGTCGTTTCTTAGATTAGCGTGAACAAACACACAGATAAACCGATAAATAAACATTTTTTTTAAATAATATTGTTTTGGGTTGTATTATATTGTTAAATGCCCCCAATAACAATTTTTCTTATATATCTTCCATGTACAGACAATGGTCAGATTATATTATGAGTATAAATAGACAAATAATTTAAGCAGTAGGTACTACTATACTTTTATAACCTAAAACAAAATTTGTAATTAAAACAAGATACAAATTTCCTTGGTATTTTTTTTTGCATATATTTTAAATATATGCTACCTTAACGTTTTTGCAACACAAGCAAGTCATTATTTAAGTAACAACCTTGTAAATTAGCAAATATTTAAATCTTCTATGTAGACTACCTTGGTTTAGCGGCTCATCAAATGGAAATGTTCAACACAGCTGCCACTATATATTATTATTATATATAAGAAAATTATAATATTTTACAATTGTTTCATAATATTTTAAACAAATTAAAATTTGGTCAACTACTTCTTTTATGCATTACCTATAATTAATTTTGTAATAATTCCGGGCAGTCAAATATATTAAAATAATGTAAAGATATATTACTTTTCCATCCTGGTATCTAATATTATTCCTGACATTTATATATGAATTTTGGTAATTAAGCAACTAAGTGATAGTTCTTCATCGTTTTGGCTTAATCTTAAAAATGTATCTGATTCACAGATTATCAAGGCAACGTACATAACTATGTGGTATTTGTAATAAATGCAATACATTAAATCATAACTCACAATTGTTTACTATTTATATATGTTGTTTACATAATTGTAAAGTAACAAGACATTCACATTTAAAACAGATGTTTGTTTGTAGACAAAATTCCTAATATACTTAAATCCTAATGTTAAAAAAATATACTGTTAAATACTGGCAACAACAGAGTCGGTTAATCACAATGTAGACCCTATAGTAAATTAACAGAACTTAAGGTTAGGTTTATATTGGCTATACCTAAAAAATATAAATATTATAAATTATTTCATTTTAAATGATTGCTTGATGTGTATGTCCAGTTTAGTTGTTTATAATCATTCCATCTTAGAAAAATATTTGCTAATAAGTGTTAGTAGATTGCGTAAAGCTTTAATCAATCAGACCACATACTAAATTAACAGTACAGTAACAGTTATATTTATTGACTATCTGTAAATAATATCAATACTGTTACTTCTATTAAATTATACTATTATAATTTTGATATAAATTTATCAAAATATGTTTGATTTTTGTAATAACAAGTTAATATTGACGAAGCCTTAATCAACTTTTTTACTTTTATTTAAAATATTTAATTGCAAGTGTTAAGATAGATAGTTTCAAATGTTGAATAAAGAGAGTTTTATACTGTTGTAATATATAAATACAATGTAGCAGATAACATCAAGTATTTCTGGCCAAACTCACCTTGACTGTCTCTCCATCGCATGCGAGTGTTACATCGCAAAGTGCTTCTCTTTGTAATAGGCTTGCAAGCACATCTGTCAGGTTGTTTGGGTGATTGTTCCAGCGCAAACAAAATTGCTGGTCCATTGTTGGTGCTAGTGTCAGTGACCGTGCTGTAAATAATTGAAACTATTAATATGAAGAGTAAACAAGATTCCTTCAAAATGAATACTATAAAATTTCGCATTTTTGCAATGTGGTGGTATATTAGGAAAATAATAATTCACTGTTACATGGGGCTCACATACCCTGTGATTGAGATGAGCCTTAAATAATTAAACACGTGCACTAAACAACAAATTTACATTTAAGCAATTATGTGCGAAAAATTTGCGGCCATAGGGCCCTAGATAGTAGAGCGAAGAGATAAGTGACATCAGCGGCTCGAATTAATAGGGGCCGCGGGCAGTAAGCTTACTGTACTCCACATTGACAGTTAGACCGAGCGCCGACACATATCTACTTGTTGCATGTTCCAACTGAGACCCATACATTATGTAATTTAACTCCAGAAAGCAGACGGCGGGGCCACCGACCCTACGGGATGCGAAAACCTCTAGTTGTCTATAAAACGAGTTTAGAAAAGTAGTACCGCTGGCCAAAAAAATCGCAACATGCTGACACCGTTATAATCGCCAAGCTGGATGTGCCAGTTGCTAATATCATATGTGTACTTTCAGGAATTTGATAATGCACCATTATTGATGTGGCCACTAATCACTCCGCGTGCTCGTAAATTCACAACCGAAGGACGAACGGGATTTCTAAACGCGTAGTTGTGTCAACTTTGACTATATCATAGCGCCATTTGCCGTTCCCGTATCTCGGAATCTTAAAATTATCAATCAACAACGAAATTTTCTCTAGCGCACAATTAAAACACCATCACTTAATAATAACAACCGCAAGACACACAAAGTCAATATTTCCTAACTCACCATTTGCAAAATTTTTGCCATCACAAACGCCACCCGACCCCTACCTTGCACTGTCTTTTTGACCACACACACATCTCGATTTCCGTGTTCACTCACGGCACCTCACGGCCTTCGGAATATCTTTCACATCATAATCGGCCAGTATTCGCAACGCGAACTTCATACGTTTCTAAACGACGCGCTAAATTCAAATTTTGCAATGTTACTTTTCTTGTTAATATCGTTATTTTCTTTTTATTTCTCAGTTTTTAGTATATTTATTAATGGAAACATGTTCATTATTTTATTTATATTCCTTAAGTAATATTATAAATGGGTTTTCAAGTTTAAATTGAACAAATTTATATTTTAGCAAACGAATAGAGGTTATGACGCCAAAAATTAAATGAGTTTAAAAAAAAGAATTTAATGCAGAAAAAAATGTTAATTATTAAGTATATAATTAAAAAGAATTTATTTAATACTAAAATAACAAAATAGGTTTAAAATAACACTTGGTGGTTAGGTTTATTAACATTGGCCTTGACATTTTTGTTATCACAATTTTGCACATCTTCCTATCCCCAACTAGCGACATCTACAATAACAAGGCTTAAGCTCATAGTTCAAAAGGTTTCGAACAGATGGCGGTGTGATTTTGCTATGCGAAATAGTTTAGTTTCGTCATAGGACAGCGACCTTCTTCGCATCTATTGCTATTTGCTATTATTAATTGAGTATGGTGTTCTCATAAATTATCTCGATATGCGTCCTACTTTATAAGCGTAAATATTAAAAATTCCATACAAATATTAAACGTACATTACGTTTACGTTACAGATTTTATTTGGGAAATTTTATAAATATGTGCTCTTCAATTTATGTTATAAAATAATGTTAATTTTAATTTATAAAATAATGTTTTTTACAAAACTTATTTTAGTTTATAATTTACATATAAAAAAACTTATTTTAATATGCAATTTTATAACATTGTTACGTAATTAATTTCTAATTTTAATGAATGTTTTTATTTGTAATTATTATTTCAGAAATGTTTTATACCTTTTTAAACATTTTTTTTAAAGTGTCATTCCACACTTAGGAAAGAAAAATACTTATTTAGAAAACTCGAACCGCGGGTTCGAGTCCCGCTACGTTCAAATTTTTATACGTTTCCAAATAAGTATATTTTATACCTATGTTGCTTAATAATTAAGTATATTTACAACTTTAATTTTGTTCACCTAAGAAAAAAAAATTGAACGTAGCGGGACTCGAACCCGCGGTTCGAGTCCCGCTATGTTCAAATTTTTATACGTTTCCAAATATGTATATTTTATACCTATGTTGCTTAATAATTAAGTATATTTACAACTTTAATTTTGTTCACCTAAGAAAAATGATTGAAGATTTAAACATTGGTATTAATATATTTAGTTCTCAAGAGATAATCAACGCGTCTGCGGATCAACTCATACGAATAAAGGTCAATAACCTCTTTATCAAACAAGTACCTAATATTTATTGTTTCTAGTAACTTCAAAAGTAGGCACTTGATAAAAAGTGGTTCGGTGGCCTTTTCTTTCTTCAATATTTATTCTTTAAATTTTTAATTAAAGTTTACTTAGCTGCTATTTTTATAGTGATTAGTTTAAATGAATATATAAGATAAAAAATTTTGCTTCTTCATTGTCTTAGCCTCATTTGGCTCGTGTGACCACTGCACGCTCTAAGACATATTAAAATTTAAATCTTCTTTATCGAATCATCTGTTCATATGTTTTGTGATTCTAAAAGCTGTATTTAACTTACACACACTAACACACTTAATACTTTAGCTTCACGCTGTATCCCGCACACAGCAGGGTAGGCAGAGGGAACCTAGTGTTAAGACACTCCGTTCCCCACTTTCTGCCGAATTCTGGAGGCATTGCGTGTTGAGTGGCAGAATTCAACGCCGCGCTTAACCTCGACACCAGAGCGAAGAAATGGAAATATAAATTTAAGTAAATATTTCATCTCCTCGAGTGGGAATCGAACCCACAACCAGTCGGTTTTGCAGTCACACCTCGTGCCGCTGCGCCACGACAGGCCTCAAACTTAATACTTATACTGTATTTAACTAAACATACCAATTTTTAACGTGTTTTAAAGTGTTAATCCACACTTAGGAAAGAAAAATACTTATTTAGAAAACGTATAAAAATTTGAACGTAGCGGGACTCGAACCCGCGCCTCCTGGAAAGCGACAAGTCCTGGAACTCCTGGTCAGTTTTTAAATATGTATTAAACATACCAATTTATTTTAATTGTTTTATCTGATATATTCGAACGAGAGAGATTTATTTATTCAGAACATTTAGTAGCTCCTGAAATATCTTAAGCGACACTCCAAAGCCACGCTGATTGGTGGGTCTATTTCAAAGTGATTGTATATAAACGATAACGTGTAATGGTTCATAAATATTTATCAGGTTCACGCTGTATTCCACAGGGTAAGCAAACGAAGTACTAACGGTAAGACACTCCGTTCTCCACTTTCTACCGCATTTTCGAGACATTGCGTGTTGTTACCAAAGTGTAGAAATAAAAATATTAATATTTTGTGGGGATTGAACCCACGCATTGCATTTACAATCCCATGTTGGCGCCACTGCGCCACGACCGCCTCATACACTTATTTGGCCTATTAAATTTAATCTGTTTTTCGTTTAACAATACATAATAAGCATAAAAACATATCTAGAAGTAACAGATATTAAAACAAAGTAGATATTAAAAGACAATACAATACACCACCAGTCTCTAAATTTAATTCAAAAGTAGCTTTACTTATTCGATTGTATAATTATCGATTGTAAAAAAATAAATAACGTAACATATGCAGTAGGTTCATTACTGGGTGATGAGAGTGGCTGCTCGTGTCTCTCGGTAATGTAATGCAGTGCAAATGAGTCAATCTCGACGGTCCGGGAGGCCACATACATATAGTGCTATTAGGAAATCAATTCGTTCTCAACTTTGTCCACATCCAGCTTCTAGTATTCTAAATATTTTCTCAATAAGTTTTTTTTAAGTTCACGCTGTATCCCGCGCACAGCAGGTTAGGCAGAGGGAACCTAATGTTAAGACACTGCGTTCACCAGTTTCCACCTAAAGAGCGTTTGTAGTTGTGTATTGAGCGGCGGAACTCATGAAATGAAATGAACTCATGAAATGACGGCGAAGAAATGTAATTATAAATTTAAATAAATATTTCATTTCCTCCAGTGAAATATTTAGGATCGAACTGAGGATCGAACTCACAACCAGTCGCGTTTACACTCACACTGCCCCTGCGCCACGTCTGATGTAAAAATAATAAATAAAAAAATAATTTATATTAATAACGTTTACATATTTATTTTTTTTAAACATTTTTTAAAGTGTTAATCCACACTTAGGAAAGAAAAATACTTATAATAATATTGAACGTATGGCAGGAGGCAAGGAGGCGCGGGTTCGAGTCCCGCTACGTTCAAATTTTTATTCGTTTTCTAAATAACTATAGTTCCCATATTTAATTCAGAATATAAATTACAATAAAATATAATATTTTGATCACGACAGCGAATTAGCAGCAATGTTTCCGGACGTGTTCCTTTTGGTAGGCCACTTGCAACCTAATAAAGTCGACCACGACCACTGCCACCGGCGTACTTAGTTTTCCAATCTAAACAATAGAAATTCAACGGGTGCACGGCCCGCGGGACGCTGATCTATCTCTATGTAAATTATGCGGGAAATAACAACGACTTATGTTCAACACGGTGTTATAGCACGTGGTACAGGTGCTTTAAAGTATTTCTGGGATTAAAAGAAATGTTTTTTTTTTCAGCTTCACGCTGTATCCCGCATGTAGCACGCAGCAGGGTAAGTAGAGCGGGCCTAGTGTCAGGTATGTCTAATGTGAGTGCAGCATTGCGTGTTGAGTGCGATTGAGTTGCGGAACTCAACGCTCGACACCAAAGCGAAAATATTGATTAATTCATTTCTTCGAGTAGGAATCGAAACCACAACCTGTCACCTTTATAATCACACGCTTATGCTCTTGCGCCACGACTGGCTTCAAAAGTACTTTTAAAAATAATAATTTCTACATAATATACATAACTATTTATTATTCGAAGTTTTTTGTGAGAGTTATTTTACTATATATATATATATATATATATAATGGAAAGATACTTTTGCCGTTTTAAAAAGTAAGAGATTACAACGAAAGAAACTTCTGGAAACTATTTTTGTTAAATTAAAAACAATAAAAACTATTTTTCTGCAATATTAAAATTATTTTCATTGTATTTCAAAGAAAAATATCAACTTACTCTGTAATATTTTCCTCTCTAAAGAAAGAAATGTAATAAGGTTAATTTAATTACTTACCGTGTGGCTAGAAATTGAGTCAAGTGGAATTCGCAGAAGCATCGTAAGCACAGCACACGAAGTTTAGTCTTGGTAAATACATCATTACATTTCATAGTTCTTTCTTTCTTCATTGCTTCTTGTAAATTAACTTTTGCAGAATTAAGATATGAATTCGCTTCGCACAGCATATTAGACTGTAGAGTGTTCATTTTGTTCTTTGTATCTTTATACTCTACCATAAGAAAAGGGTTGTTTTATTAAAAAATAGCTGTAATTCTATGTTAATATGTTTGTGCATGTTTTCCGTGTATGATTAGTTATAATAGAGTTTTATATTTTAAAATTTCAAACAACGAAGTTTCAAAGTTGACATTTATTGATTATCGCCCACAATTAAAGAGGCAGAACTCGAATGGATGCCAAGTTAAAAGGAAAAGTTAAGTCAACGGGCCTTTCTTTTTGGCTTTATTTTCTTAAAGTTTTTGGGCACGAAAAAATTCTATCTGATGAGTTTTTGAGTCACCAACAAGAAAATTAAATACAATTATAAGATATTGCACTTATATGTAGAGATATCTCTATATTAACAAGTACATGTTTCTCTAGCCCTGTATATGTTTCTTTAGATTTTTATTGTCTTATTAGATTTGTTTTATCTGTACAAACAATTAGGAACAATACGGAAAACTTAAGGGGATCACTAGAGAAGTTGCTTTCAATCGCAAACATTGATAGATTAACGAGGTGTTTAACTTTAAATTGTGTACTTTTCTTATAGTATGTGTATTTTTTTTTAATTATTTCAAAGATTATAATATATATTTTTAAATTATTTGAATGAGTTAGTACATTTCATAATATTGTATGTCATGTATTTAGTAGTTTAGTGATTTGTGTATTGTTTACATGTAATGGGCATAGCACTTCGCCTTGCGTTGATTTGGTTACGAAACCTGAAAAGTAAAAAAATATATAAATGATTAAAAAAAATACAAATATTTTTATAAATATATAGTCAATATTAGTTACCATTATAAAATAAAACATACATATATATTATATCGGTATCGGTGTTAGGTATGTTTTAACTCGGAGTTTAATGTCCGCTTAATGAGTATACCTACGTAGTAAAATATTAGGTAGTCCATTAGTATGTTTATTATTTACTAAAATTCTAATATTAAAATAGAATTTGAAATTTAATTAATAAATGACAACTTAACATTCAAATATAAAAATCAAATCAAAATTAAATCAGCTTCACGCTGTATCCCGCACACAGCAGGGTAGGCAGAGGGAACCTAGTGTTAAGACACTCCATTCCTCACTTTCCGCCGAAATCTGGAGGCATTGTGTGGTGAGTGGCTGAACTCAACGCCGCGCTTTGCCTCGATACCAGAGCGAAGAAATGAAAATATAAATGTATATAAATATTTCATTTCCTCGAGTGGGGATCGAACCCACAACCAGTCGATTTTGCAGTCACACTTTGTGCCGCTGCGCCACGACTGGCCTCAAAATTAAAATATGGTAATTATAAATCGCTGAAGATAAAACTTAAGAAATTATTAGAGGAATTGTAGAAAGTTTAATTTAAATTACTTGGATTTTTTTCAGTGGATTAATATAATTTATATAAAGGAATTTAGAAACGAAACTTTTGTGAAATAACTAGTTGAAAAAAATATTTATTTTCACTCCCGGCACATAATATGAAATATACATTTTTGACTGTAATCGCTACTGGTTGTAGGTTTGATCGCCATCCCAAATTTTTTTTTTTCATTTCTTCGCTTTGGCAACAAGGCAAAAGCGCGGCGTTGAATTCCGCCTCGAAAATGCTGCGGAATTCAACTCTGCCTACTCTGCCACATGCGGGATACAGGGTAAAGCTGAAAAAAAAATACAAATTACAAAACAACGATCGGCAGTTATTATTATCATTTGCACTGTTGCCATTCCAAAAAATATAATATATTATTGACGTATAAGTGACGATACCTATATTTTTATTAATAGCAATACAATAAAAAAAATTTTGCTTTCATGAATTTTACATGTATATAAGGAGACGAAAAGTGCCACTACTCGTGTTTCATGTTCGAAGTCGTCCAATATTGTACCTTCATATTGTGCATATTGTAAAACGTGTGCACATCTCATATTTATTTGCTTTGAAAAATGTACTGTACGTATGTACGAGTCCGTCTTAGGAACAGGTCTTACTTTTAGTTTGAAATGCCCATTTTTTCTTTATTGGATGACGAATTCCAACTCATATAAAAAATATTTGTAAAGACAAAAACCCCGACTGCATAAAACTAAAAAGAAAATAAACAAGCCCAATAGTATATTAGGAATAACAGTCGGGACCTATAAGTGATTCAATTAATCAATAAAATCTTTACCAGGAACCCCGTATAATTGAAAGAGGTCGGGGTTTTTGTTTTTACAATTTTTTTTTTATTTTTCACTTTTTTGTTAGGATAATCATGATATACCTTTTTGAAATCCTCGTATTAATTTCTTGAATTTGATACCCATATTGTGCTATTCAAAACGATTTTTTTTTTTCACTAAGTCCAATGGGATCCCACAGCTGCCGTGATTGTTTTTTTTAACGTCACCTACCTAAGAACACTTGGGCTGCTAATACAAATCTAACGATACCTCAATTGTGTAAATTCGTTCAGAGGTTGTGGAGATATGAGGTAATAAAGAATATTACATACATACGTATCTTGATACGCGCGAAAAACATAACCCTTCCTTAGCAGTCGGGAAAAAGAGTTAGAAATTAGAAGAAACCAAAATTATTATATTAACATTGTAATGCTATTTATATAAGTGCATACTTCGTCTAGGTACATTCATGAATAAAAAGCATAAATGAATATTTTGCAAAAAAATATTATATATAATTATAATGGAAAAAAATTAATTAAAATTTTAGTTTCTCAAAATGTGCGTTTTTATATCCTATTTGCTTTTCAATATTATAAACATTTTTTTTTGTTTTGTTCCCTCAAGAACCGTAAATTAATTGAAACAGCCAGCCTAACTAGATGTAGCTTTACAAGGAATAGTATTTAAAAGATTGCTTGGATTAAATTTTTAATTGGAAGGTGTATAAAGGCCGCGTTACACGAATGTTTACCGCTCAAGTTAGTATGAGCGCCTGGTGAAATAAACAGTTTCGCCCAAGGGTTACGACTGAAGCACTCTTGTTCTTTACTCTACTGTTGTCCTGTTAATACAAATTATATGAATGTTTACTTTTTATATTCATGTAATTAAAATAATTTGAAATGTTAATTTTAAATATTTGATTGTTTTACAATCAAAATAAGTGGACTTTTTTGTGATTAAATACGTATTAGGACTTCTATTCTTCATTTTCCTTTTCATTTTAAGCTAAATTTCTAAGATACTATGTGTTGAATGGCTGAACTTAACGCTGTGCTTTTCCTCGTTACCAGGGCGAGGATATGTATGAAAAAAATATATGAAAATACTGAATATTTCATTCCTCCAAATGAGACTCGAACCCACAATGGTGTGTCATAAAATTTGAAAAGCAATAAATATAGTTTAATGTTTTAGTTATTGTAAAAACGATGAATTAATAGATCAAATAGGTACTTATTTCGCACTTAGTTTATTACAACTATGTGCTATAATGGGGCTTAATGAGAGTTTACAGTTTTATTATCTCATAGCACTTTAAACGAGGATTGTAGCAATAACGTTATATTTGATGTAACGATGCAACTAAGTACTGTTTAGAAAAGTCAGCGTTAAAGCCTCTTTAGGCCTGTATTTATAAGTCGCTCTCAAATCTGAGATCGATCTTGAGATGTTCCTTTCATTTATAGATATGTAACTTACTAATGAAAACGGCATTTCAAGATCGATCTCAGACTTGAGAGTGGTTCATAAATATCGTAGTTAGTAGGTATATTATTAACATATGTAATACTTATTATATCATATCTGCAATATATGAAAGGTATAGTGAAATTTGAAAGATATTTATTTGGAGTCTTTCATTTTTCTACGCAAAAAGGAAAAAGTAAAAGTATTGTGTAAATATAATAATTAAATTGAGCGGCGTCTCGTGTTAAAAAATTAAATCAGCTTCACGCTGTATCCCGAACAGCAGTGTTTGCGGAGAAAGCCTAGTGTTTACACACTCCTTTCCCTATTTCCTCAGAATTTTTCAAGGCATTGCGCGTTGAGTGGTGGAATTTAACGCCGGGCTTACCTTGGTGCCAGAGCGAAGAAATTATAATATTAATAAATAATAAGTCAATCCTCGAGTGAAGATCGACTTCACAACCTTCGCGAGATAATGACACTCTTGTGCCCCTGCGCCACGAAAGCCTCAAATCATCTTATGTTAATGTATTATTAGTAAAGGATGAATCAACTCACTTTTTGTCATCATATCGTGTTTTTATATTAATTAGAAATATAAAAAAACGTAGACAGTTTATTTGCTTTTATTAAGTACAATGTGATGTTTATTGAAATAGAAAAATATTTATAATTGCAGACATTTTCATTTTTTTTTAAACAAAAAAAAAATCGTACTATTCAACAAAAAACACCAGTTACGTCGAAAGTACCCTTTATGTTTTGGAAGTTTTATACCAAAGAGGCGATGTGAAAATGAGGTTATCTTTTGTATCTACTTGAGTCTTATTTCCAATTAGGATAATTAAATGTCCGCAGTACTTTCACTTTAACTACAACGAGAATAAGAAGAAAATAACTATAAAATATATATGTTTAAATGTTACACAAACATATATATAATGTAATGGCCCCCTTAAGTTAATAGCATATTTTCATTACAAGTATTAAGAAAATCTTATGTAGAATACATTTTCTCTAAGGATATTATCTAGTCTTTTATGCACAGAGTATTTGAAACTATGTTAAAAATAAATTAAATCAAATCAGCGTCACGCTGTATCTCGCTCAAAGCAGGGCAGGCAGAGGAAAGCTAGTGTTAAGACTCCATTCCCCACTTGACGCCGAAAATCTGGAGACATTGCGTATTGAGTGGCGAAACTCGATACCAGAGCGAAGAAATGAAAATATTAATTTAAATAAATATTTTATGTCCTCGAGTGGGGATCGAACCCACAACCAGTCGATTTTATAGGCATACTTTGTGCCACTGCGCCACGACTGGCCTCTTGAAACTATTAAGTATAATTTAATTATTTAATATAAACCATGTGTAATAAAGCTTAACTGATAATAGCATAATGTGCTTTACATATTGATATTCATATATAATTAAAGTCAATCGATCGGTCGGATTAACTAATGTAGGTACCTTGTAATTGTACCTTTGTACGTTATAGCCGAAAGTCAAAAAAATCTTATATGAGTGAATGTCAAAAAACCTAATAAAAATACCGGACAAGCGCGAGATGGGCTCGCCCACCGAGGATTCCGTACAAAAATTAGAGGTCTCGAGCTTTTTCTGATACTTTACTTGAACTCGCAGTTTTAACTAAAATTAATAAAATTTTGCCGCTCTTTTGAGGCTAATTTTTTTTAGAATTTAGCCACAAATGTATAGTTTTCAGATTTTTTCCTGAAGTGGTACTACTTATAGATACCAGCTGCCAAATGTCACAATTTTAGATCAAATGGAAGTACCCTATTAATTTTGATTCCCAAGATAGTGTCGAAATACGCGTTTTTTGCGATATAAACGGCCGTAATTTTATTTTAAAGTAAATGTAGAAACACGATTTTTTGACGACATCATGAGACCGTAGATCTGAGTATATGGTTAGAAATTTAACTCGATATTTCCACGCGTTCGACGAGATAAAGATTCTTGATAGACAGGCAGACGCACGGACGTACGGACAACAAAGTGATCTTATGAAGGGTCCTATTTTCCTTAGAAGGTATGGAACCCTATAAATGAATAACCAAAGAACTGCCGGAACAAAAAGATATCTTTTTAAATGCTATTGATACGAAATATACGGTATGTATACATTCTTTACAAATTAGAATATGAAAAAAATTAAGAATAAATAAATCATAAGTCTGAACTACTTAGTGAAATTGACAAACCACGTAATGTTATTTCGTCATTGTCTTTTATGTTATTGAATTTATATATGTAAATAAGTTGATTTTAATATTTGTGGTAGACTGTACTAAATGCAATATGCGTAGACATTATGCAAGTGAACAATTTAATCGAATGGACACTGTCCAAATATCCTGGGGCACTCTTATGATTATTCAAAATTCAGGCGACACGAGGCTCCTACTGAAAAGACACGTTTGTAATACAACTTGAAGTTTCATGCATAAAATTCGTGTTATTTTGGTTGATTTTAAATAGCTTATATCATACAATGTAGTCACATTTGTATAAAAACGGATCCAGCTTAAAATATTTGGTACGATGTCACTTAAGATTATACCAGTAAAACCAAAGCGCGTATTGAAAATATATTTCAATATGAAAATAGTGTTAATCCATTTTCATATAAACCGTGATGTACTATTACAGTATGGTTATAATCGTGTGTAATCCCCACAACGCGTCCGGTGCCATACAAAGCGTGTTCGTTCGACGCAAGCTTGTAAGCTCCGGCCCACTTGCCAGAGCGTTCCGCTCACCGCCGTTGTAGAGCAAACATAAGAGTTTATTGTTTATTTAAATCAATTAAATATATATACATTATTTTTTTTTTGTAAACAAATCCTTTTCTTTCATAATAAAAGCTAATTATAAAGCCACTCCTTTTTATTTTACCAATAGCTAAAACTAATTTTGCTAAATATGTAATGAGTAATAATTATAAAATGATTTTAATTTAGCAATCGGATATTATCGTCGTTAAAATTTGATATTAGAAATAGATAATATTAAAAAATCTTTATATTAAATTTAATCTGGAATTTTTATTACATTTTGATAATTTAAACTACTTAATTCCAATAATTTGAAGGTATCTAAAGTTGAAGAATTTGTTTGTTTCTTCAATTGTTGTGATTGAATTTAAAAACTCAATTTATATATAAAAATAATATCCAGGAAAAGCCTTAAATATTCATCTCATTTGACTTATAACATCAATACCATTTGATCGATAAACAAAGGTGGAATTATTTTAAATACTTATTAACTGAGCCAAGTGAGGAGTTGAGGCCGGTCGTGGCGCAGCGGCACGAGGTGTGACTGCAAAACCGACTGGTTGTGGGTTCGATCCCCACTCGAGGAGATTGAAATATTTACTTAAATTTATATTTTCATTTCTTCGCTCTGGTGTCGAGGTTAAGCGCGGCGTTGAGTTCGGCCACTCAACACGCAATGCCTCCAGAATTCGGCAGAAAGTGGGGAACGGAGTGACTTAACACTAGGTTCCCTCTGCCTACCCTGCTGTGTGCGGGATACGGCGTGAAGCTAATTTAATTTAATTTAATTTTAACTGAGCCAAATACCGATGTTTCAATCAATAGGGTTTAAATAATAATAAGAAAATAATTAACTCATTACAATATAAATGTACGCTTAAAAGGAATAAATATATATAGAACTTGTCTCTGCTTCTAAGGAAGGAAAATGAGATTGCTTATTTCTTAAAATTATAGCGTATTTAAAGATTTGTTCTCAAGGAAAAATATTTTTCACTGAAATGAGAAATTTTGCAAAGGAAAATAACAAAATATAAAAAAATATGTGAAGCATGAAAAATAATTGACTTCCATCACCACTTCCATTTATAATTTATTAGTTAACTCTTAAAAATATTTTAATTTCGTCTCAAACTAAGAAAAAGAACTAAACTAACCGTTCATTTAAATGTTGTACATACTAACCGCTTAAGAAATTTTAAGCATTTTTTACCAAAATAAACGAAATTCTATCAATATTCTATTATATGTAAAATTAAAAAAAAATTGGTAGGTAACTAATTTTGATTGATTGAATATTGTTTTTGAATTAATTGAATCCTAATCTGTGGCGTTGAGAGCGTGCCAGTTGAGCACTATTCACGTCACCAATGTCACGTTATAATGAAAATAGAAGTTGACCGGTAAAAAAAGGAAATAAATAAATAGAAATTATAGAATACATGTAAGAAGTAAAGAATGAACTGTCATAGGTAAAGGCAGTAGCCTTTACCTATAACCGTTCAGTTTTGTTCTTTCGTTATATAGTCATAGTGTTTCGAGCGTGCCAGTTGAGCACAGAATCAATATCACGAATGGAGAACACACGAAAGAAGATGGCCGATTAAAAAAGGGGATAACTTTACATTATTATTAAAATACATGAAAAAAGTGAAAACTGAGCCTTTAACTATAACAAAATAAACAAATATTTACAGTCTGTACACAGCATACTGGTGAAAATCAGGTTATTAAAAAGAATCAGTTATTTTATTATGGTGGTCCGAGCGTGCCAGTTGAGCACAGAATCAATATCACGAATGAAGAACACACGAAAGAAGATGGCCGATTAAAAAAAGGGGATAACTTTACATTATTATTAAAATACATGTAAAAAGTGAAAACTGAGCCTTTAACTATAACAAAATAAACAAATATCTACAGTATATACATAGCATATTGGTAAAAATCAGGTTATTAAAAAGAATCAGTTCCTTTATTATAGTGTTCCGAGCGTGCCAGTTGAGCACAGAATCAATATCACGAATGGAGAACACACGAAAGAATATGGCCGATTAAAAAAAGGGGATAACTTTACATTATTATTAAAATACATGTAAAAAGTGAAAACTGAGCCTTTAACTATAACAAAATAAACAAATATCTACAGTATATACATAGCATATTGGTAAAAATCAGGTTATTAAAAAGAATCAGTTCCTTTATTATAGTGTTCCGAGCGTGCCAGTTGAGCACAGAATCAATATCACGAATGGAGAACACACGAAAGAAGATGGCCGATTAAAAAAAGGGGATAACTTTACATTATTATTAAAATACATGTAAAAAGTGAAAACTGAGCCTTTAACTATAACAAAATAAACAAATATTTACAGTCTGTACACAGCATATTGGTGAAAATCAGGTTATTAAAAAGAATCAGTTCTTTTATTATGGTGTTCCGAGCGTGCCAGTCGAGCACAGAATCAATATCACGAATGGAGAACACACGAAAGAAGATGGCCGATTAAAAAAGGGGATAACTTTACATTATTATTAAAATACATGCAAAAGTGAACTCAGCCTTTAACTATAACAAAATAAACAAATATTTACAGTCTGTACACAGCATATTGGTGAAAATCAGGTTATTAAAAAGAATCAGTTCTTTTATTATGGTGTTCCGAGCGTGCCAGTCGAGCACAGAATCAATATCACGAATGGAGAACACACGAAAGAAGATGGCCGATTAAAAAAGGGGATAACTTTACATTATTATTAAAATACATGCAAAAGTGAACTCAGCCTTTAACTATAACAAAATAAACAAATATTTACAGTCTGTACACAGCATATTGGTAAAAATCAGGTTATTAAAAAGAATCAGTTCTTTTATTATAGTGTTCCGAGCGTGCCAGTTGAGCACAGAATCAATATCACGAATGGAGAACACACGAAAGAAGATAGCCGATAAAAAAAAGGAAAACTATACATTATTATTAAAATACATGTAAAAAGTGAACTCAGCCTTTAACTATAACAAAATAAACAAATATTTACAGCATATTGGTAAAAATGAGGTTATTAAAAAGAAGTTATACTACTATATCAACGTATAAATTCGTATGTAAACTTGTCTCATCTTTAATCTACGCCTCTCCACATTGTTTATTGACGTATGCTTTACACTTAATATGACAGAGTATGTGTCGACTGAGCAATTAAACGACTATGGCCCTTTTCATTGAGGTTTTTTTTCTTTTCAATCAACGCAGTAATTGAATTATCTGCGTTTTAATAAATTACTTTGTATGGACATAGCCAATAAAAGTTTAAGATATTGTATATTAAATTTAATATAAAAATATAAGTTTTTGTTTAAACCAATAAATAAATAAAATAATGTCTATTTAATTTAGTTTTCAAATTGTTCTAGCTATTTAAAACAAATAAATATACATATAAAAATTCATACACACATATCGTTTAAAATAAAATAGTCTTAAGAATTCGCATGTTATTCAAGTTAAGTAATAGATTCAACGCTTAAATGAATCGACTCACCCTTAGTAGTTAAATTCATCCGTTCCTCTTCAACGCTCAAACAATCAGTACCGATTTATGTTTGCGGCGGCTTATTAATTTTGGTATGTCGGCTAATTACCCTGTGAATGTGCGGAGTACTCGTTCAAGTATCATGAATTAGGTTATATATATATAATCAATTATATTATACTGCTTGTATTCAAAGTAAGAGGGAAGCATCACTTGGACTTGATGATATCTCTTAGTTTTTTTTTCAGTTTCACGCTTTATCTCGCATATTGTAGGGTAGGAAGGGAGCCTCGTGTTACGACATTTCGCTCCCCTACTTTGCGCCGCATTCTGAAGGTATTGTGTGGTGAAATTCAATTGGGTGGAGTGGGAATCGAATCCACAACCTGTCGCGTTTAAAGTCACCCGCTTGCGTTCCTGCGCCACGCCTGGCCTCTCATAGTTACATCACTTATAAACCATTATACTAATAAAGCTGTTGAAGCCGTTTCTTAAATATTTAAGCTGCAAACGTGCTGTTTTGGGGGAAAGTTATGCAGGGAATATTGTGTGAATTTTTTCATATGTTGTACTTGTACTTACAAAGTAAGCCGCAAGCCTAGGTTTAAACCTACAGTTTTTTATTATGATTAAGACATTATTACTTTACAAATTAGTACCTAATTTGTATCGTTATTTTCCACGTATAGTTTTGTTATTTTATTTTATAAAATAATCAGCTTCACGCTGTATCCCGCACACAGCAGGGTAGGTAGAGGGAACCTAGTGTTACAACACTCCATTCCCCAATTTCTGCCGAATTCTGGAAGCATTGCGTGTTGAGTGGCAGAACTCAACGCCGCGCTTAACCTCGACACCAGAGCGAAGAAATGGAAATATAAATTTAAGTAAATATTTCATCTCCTCGAGTGGGGATCGAACCCACAACCAGTCGGTTTTACAGTCACACCTCGTGCCGCTGCGCCACGACTGGCGCAGCGGCACAATTTATTTTATTTTATAAATATATATAATTTACTTACCGGTGCTTATGACTATTGCTTCTTTATACAATGTGTACAGCGTTTTCCGGATATCTGTAACAAAAGTAAATGGAATTTTATTTTTCAAATAATAATTCACTTAAGAGTACCTATCATATAAAAAACGTAGATAAATATCGTATACATACTGAAGTTATTCTTATATACTCAATAAGTGATTTCTTTTAATTTCGCATAATATGTTTTTTATTATTTTTAATGCTCTTAAATCAATACACAATAAATAAGTTTTTATGTACTGCATTTGGAGAATTCTTTCATTGAAATATATGCAATGAATATTTCAAGAACGTTTTTGAGGTAACAATCTACTACAATTGGAAATTAACACAATCAGATGAGCCCCAGGTTATTTCAATATCAATTAAATTATTATGAGACCAGTCGTGGCGCAGTGGCACAAAGTGTGACTGCAAAACCGACTGGTTGTGGGTTCGATCCCCACTCGAAGAGATGAAATATTTATTTAAATTTATATTTCCATTTCTTCGCTCTGGTGTCGAGGCAAAGAGCGGCGTTCTGCCACTCAACACGCCATGCCTCCAGATGTCGGTAGAAAGTGGGGAACGGAGTATCTTAGCACTAGGTTCCCTCTGCCTTCCCCGCTGTGTTCGGGATACAGCGATAAAAAAAACATTAAATTATAACAAGACGATTTATATTATACGTAGAATTAAGTCATATTTAAGACATAAAATATAGTGCATAAAATTTACAAAGTAACCTAATCATAACGTGTATAATAAATTCTCTATAATTTATTTATTGTCTTAATGTTAGGTATACATTATTTTTCCTAACTAATCTAGTAAAGGGGTAACCTTTTCACCAAGTAACTTGCTTTACGGTATTCTATATAATAATTATATTAATCTGAATATTTGCACATTAGTTCTTTATTGATTATATATAGTGTTTAAATTCATTTTTCTCTAGAACGTTTCGTTTTCCGGACTTACATTTTTTTTGTTTTGTATGAAAGCTGTATTTCCCAGGAGTGCTATAGGCTATATAATATCAGGGTGTAATTCTTAGTCAGCTTTAAATAACGAAATAACTATAATATTGAACATCATCGAATTGCTTTAGGCGTGCGCTACAAAAAAAATTGAAATAAAATCCGCGACACCCCCTATCTATCTTTTATAAATAAATCACAATAAGACATTTAGTGACAAAAAAAAAATAAAAAATTTTAAGATGATAATTTATTGTTTTTTTTTTGTCGAAGATATTGCAACTTACGACTGAAAGTTATTCCATCATCAAGTAAATTTTATGAAGATATACTTTTCGAGAAAATGTCAAATTAAAATAATTCAACACTATGTTTACGGCCGCAAGTCTAGGCTCGAGTACCGCGGGGGGCGCCCTTGTCGCCAATGACATCTTCGTATACAGCCACGTAGTAGTTGCACTTTCTCTTATGAAAATAAGTTTTTCGTGATTGAATATATAACTTATCTAATCTATCTGTTGGCAAATGTAGCACAATATGAAATTAAGATAATATGCGGGGAAGCCGCGAATGGGCCGTTAGTAATTTATATTTCTATATAGTTATGTTAATTTCTTTAAAGTAATACCATCAATCAAAATCAAGGTAAACGTACAAAAAGTTACAATTTTGTTGCCGGTGTCTTTTATTGATTTGAATAATTTTTTAAAGTCCTTTGAAGTATGCAGTGTAGACATGTAAGGTACAATACATTTCATTTTAATAAGACATAAGGAGAACGTATGTTATATACATAGTTTACATATAAACTTATTCCTGTATAGTGTATATGTTGGTACAATACGTTTACTTTATTGATGTGTTTGTTAAAAAATATATATTATCACAATAATTAAACAAATTATTTAAATCTGCAAAATAGAATAAATTAAATAAACTTTGTGAATTAAATAAATAATGAATTAAGTAAATATTGCAATTAATTGTTCATCAATTTTGAACTTTCAGCAGAATAGGGTAATCTCAACGCTTCTTAAATACAATTATCTTTTATCTTTTACAGAAAGATTTATATTTATTTTTAAATAGGTTTTAGTTTCAGCATAACTAGCCTTTTCTTACTATTTTGATTGTTTTCATAACTTTACATAGATAAAAGTACTTAAATGGTGGTTGATGTAATATTAGAAGAATATTAATTATGTTCAATCTTTATAATGTATGTGTTCTTGTTGTTATTATGACGTTTTCGATCGATTCAAGAGAATGTACCTTCTATTGTCTTGACTAAATTTTAGTTATTAAAACACTTTTCTTCACTTTTGTATGTGGTTGAATTATTAACGAATATACTACTTGTTGCTCTATGATTTCTATTTCCCTCCCAAAATATTTAAAGATTGAAGAAAGTAATATATAAAAATATATAAAAAAACAGTTAGGCGTTGTTAACCCGTAAGAATGCGTGCTATGAGTTTTGGCTTTAGTGATATTCTAGCACTACAAGCTTCTCAGTACTTTTCTAAAGAGTTGCTCTCTTCATCACAAGCTGACCAGTGGTGATATGACTGCGCAATAAGGTGCTTGTTCGGAGTATACACCTCAATTTTTTATTATCAAAATTTATTTTGATGTAGATTTATTGTGTATCAGCTTTCTAATTTGAAAAGACTAAGAAAAAAGATCAACAAGCATCTTTAATATGTGAAAATTTCAATGAGAAAATACACTTGCGTTCTAAAGAGAATTTACGTAAATTAAGTTAAAATTGATTGTTCAGTTATTTACAAGCAAGGGGGGTAGGGGGTGAACTCGTTTAATCGAAGTCGGAAGGTCGAAAACACCGTATCAATGTTACTGGAGGAAGGTCACGTAAAACGCACGAGGATCCCCCGTAGGGCATGTATGAAGAGGTTGATGACATCGAAAGAGGTATATAGGGACCGTAGCGTTTGGCGCTCCGTTCTCTCTGACTACCCCACTAGGGATAAAGCGTGAAGTTAGGTTAAGTTATGTACATTCTCAAATATATATAAACAAAGAAATAAATTGAAAATGAGTATGACATTTCCAAAAACAGCTATGTGGCCTATGTGAAAGACTTTATATAAATTAATATATAACTAGATGCTATAATTTTATCAATTATTTAAAAAAAATCAAACATGTACTCGCTTATTTAAAACTAAATAAGTGGTTTTGCAGAATACTTATTTAATTTTAAATAAAATAACTACGAAAACGACTATAAAGTAAAAAAAATAAAAATGTAAAAAAAAGAAATTCCTGAATCCTGGTGATCGAAATTAAATAAAAAAATAGTCATTGTTTAAAATATGATGATATTTTTCGCTCACGAAAAAAATTTAAATTATGCACTGTCGCGCAAAAGGCCTTTAGTGTGCATTTGCATATATCCAATGTCTACAGATCACCAACCATGCGCTATACGTACATACATCACGTGGAAACCGATGCACCAGCACGCATTAGACTTTATGATGTATGTACTGCTGTGAACGTTCATTACATATGATTTCATTTCCTTTCTCTATTTAAAGACAAAAAAATATATCTCAATTTATTATAATAGATAAAAAGTATATATAAGATCAATTTTAGTTTTTATTTACTTGTTTATATTTGATATTAGCGGCCCCCTTGCGGATACGTTCGCTTGAAATAAATGAATGTTTCTTTAAGTGTATTTAAGAAAAAATTGACCAATTAACTTTAATCGCCGCATCATCAAAACCTATAAGGTTTACAATCCAGAAGTTGTACTATGAATAGGGAACCTAGTGTTAAGACACTCCGTTCCCCACTATCCGCCAAATTCTGGAAGCATTGCGTGTTGAGTAGTGGAATTCAACGCCGCGCTTTACCTCGACATCAGAGCGAAAAAAATGGAAATTAAAATTGAAATAAAAATTCAATTTTCTCAAATGAAGATCGGACCCACAATCGTGCTCCTGCGCCACGACTGGCCTCAAAATATTAATACATTATAATTCATCTCCCTGAGTGGGAATCTGAAACCACGACTGTCGTGCTTAAAGTCAGACACTTGTACCATTGAGCCACGACAACCTCATTAAGTAATTTAAATCTTTTGGGAAATACATTTTTAATTTTGTTTAGTTATAAATTACTCTACGGTTTATTTAGCTATACGGTATTTAGGTAGACGGTAAGTACGCGTGCACGGCAAGCGGAATACTTCCCGCGTAAATTCCGATCCCGATCCTAAATTTTAAAATCTCGGTGTTTTTACCATCATACAAATTGAAAGCTAAAGAATTAAAAAAATTAAATTAACTTCACGCTGTATCCCGCACACAGCAGGGTAGGCAGAGGGAACCTAGTGTTAAGACACTCCGTTCCCCACTTTCTGCCGAATTCTGGAGGCATTGCGTGTTGAGTGGCAGAACTCAACGCCGCGCTTAACCTCGATACCAGAGCGAAGAAATGGAAATATAAATTTAAGTAAATATTTCATCTCCTCGAGTGGGGATCGAACCCACAACCTGTCGGTTTTGCAGTCACACCTCGTGCCGCTGCGCCACGACCGGCCTCAAAAGAAAGCTAAAGATTAAGCCAATTCAGTAAAACATTTGTATAAAATAACTGTTATAGCAATTAGCAAAATTTATCGATCTAAGTACTTTAAATTGATATAACTTTTTTATTTATGAACCGATTGTAAATAAATAAACCTTATATGTTAACGGAAGCTTGCTATATCCGTCCGTCGACCCGTTACAATTTTATTATAAGAATAGATATAGATAGGGGAGAGGGGGGTAGCTTTGAACAGGGGCACCTTTGAAAATATGTGTTAACAGAGCTATTTTAAAAAGAAATTTTGGTAGATTTTTTTTGAATAGTGACAGGACTAATCTGCACACGTGTCACTTGTCACCGCTGATATATGAGAACCAGTTGTTGAGTTACGAGGAGTGTTTGATTTTGAGTAAAATTTTATGCATTTTTAAATAAACGCGTAAGGATCGCAGGGATCCAATTCAAGGTATATGGTTTTATTTTTTCCTCTTTTAGTTAGAATGTTTCATATATCATGCAATAAACTAGAAATCACTACAATTTTTAAACATTTACATGAAAAAAAAACGTTTGTAATTTTTTAATTACCACTGAGGCAGCTTTGAACAAAATAAAAGGGGCAGTTTTGAATATTATTATATGTAAAAAAATACCGCGAAAGAAAAACAAAACTATAATTAACTTTTCTCCACAAGAAACTGACTCAAAAATGCATTTGGAATTAGAAGAGGAAGTGACAATTTACTGTGAAGAGAATGAGGATACTGAAATCTGCGTATGAAGACTACGAAATGGAATTAGACTACAACTTAATAAATATTGGAGACTGCGAATGTCTCATCATCTGTGAATAACAAAAAAGTAGCTTGTATTTTTTTTTCTTTCTTGAGAAAGAGGACAAGTGCTACGTTAGTTTTTCAAAAGTCTTACGTAGACTAGACTTGAGGCCAGTCACGGCGCAGCGGCACGAAGTGTGACTGTACAACCGACTGGTTGTGGGTTCGATCTCCACTCGAGGAGATGAAATATTTACTTAAATTTATTATAAATTTATATTTATTTAGTTGAGTTCTGCCACTCAACACGCAATGCCTCCAGAATTCGGCAGAAAGTGGGGAACGGAGTGTCTTAACACTAGATTCCCTCTGCATACGGTGCTGTGTGCGGTATAAAACGTGAAGCTGATTTTTATTTCTTACGTAGACTACTTCCCCCTGTTTCAGTTGTTGGTTACGTCACATACTACATCCATGTTTTCCTTTAAATTTAATTTTTTTAAGTTCAAATTAGGGTAGTAAGCTGTTTATTTAAAAAATATTTTGTTTTATTTTCATAATATTAGATTTATTCTATGATTGATCCCATAATGTTCATTACTTCTAGGAAGCCAAAGCTACTTTTTTGTTTGTTCGTTTTTTAAAATCTATTAATAATAATATTAAAGTTATTTAACACTAGTACTAGTACAATCGCAATATTAAACTAGGTATATTATTTTTTTAAGTTAACATGGTACTGATATTTGATCTCCATCGTTTCTAATGTTAAGTTTATTAATAAAGTTACTTAAAAGTTTGATAAGCCTTTTAATTTCATTGAATTCGATGATAGTTCAAAACTGCCCCATATATGTTCAAAGCTACCCCGCAAGGGGGGCAGCTTTGAACATTTGACTACTGCTACTAAAGTTGATACTGCACCTTTACCTTATATATTTTTCTACATATGATGCTACGATTGTGTGGCACAATAGTTGGACTAAGCATTGTGAAATAGTAAAGAAGTTAAAAACTGTAGAATTTTTAGATATGACACAAAGTTTAAAAATCGTTCGAATGTGCCCCCCTCTCCCCTATATATTAAAAAAACAATAATAAATTATTGACTTATAAGAGCTTGTCTAAATTTAAGCTTCATGTAAATGAATAATTTTACATTAATAAAATACTGTATTTTTTTTTTCTCTTGAATTCATGTTCATATTCATTCAAAAATCGTTACTGCTTCTCGAGTTCAATTTGGGTAGGAGCCAATACAGTTCGCATACGCACTTATTTATCGATGACCACTCTTCGTGTTCCCTTATAGCCCTCTGTAATTAAGCCTGGTACATTCGTAAAAATTGGTGATATCTGACGTACTGTTGAAACTCTTTATGGATATTGAAGTGTATTAAGAACGTAATGTAGTTTATAGTATCATATTATTTACCGCATAGGAAGGAGTGAGTAGTATTAAGACACTACTTTCTGCACTTTCTGCCCGTGCGTGTAGAGTGGCGAAATCTAATACCGTTCTTTTTTTTCAATTTTCATTAAGTTAATGTTTATAGCTGAAGATCATAGGGGCGCCAGACCTACGTCATTTTAGCAAAGCTGCAATTTTGAGGACTATTAGTCTAATATGTAGTAGAGGCAGTATGCGTACTCGCTAACTTGAAAGTAGGACCTTTTTTGAGGTAGCGCCAAATAAAGATATATCTCTGTCTGGGAGGATGTTTGAGCTATCGGAAGGGTCTGAATGCTTATAGTTTAAGGGGGCCTTGAAATAGTTCGTTAATAATATTTGTAAAATTAAAGCTTGTATTGTATTACATCCTAAGCAGAAACAAACTTTAGGGCATCTGGAAGGAGTAAAAGCCCACGAAAAGGGTCTGGTAATAAATATACTTTTTTAATATTATTTTTAACAACATATTTAAATACGAGCGTTTCTACTTCAACGTAGGTTCCTTAAGTTGGCATTACATCTGAAAGGGTCCCACTTAGTTAGTACGCATACTGTCTTAACTACATATTAGACTATTAATACTCAAAATTTCGGCTTTGTTAAAATGACGTAAGTCTGGGGCCCCGGGATCTCAGTGTATTAATTAACGTTATTGATTTTTTATTGTCTGTTTTTAAAAGACATGTAAGGTACTTTTATAAAGTATATGCATTTCAGATTTTTTTATTCCATGCGTGGCGCACAAACGCAGAGTGCACAAATTACCTTATTAGCATAAACATGTTAGGTAAAATAAAATACACGCCAAGCCCTGGGGCTACAACGAAACCGGTTCGTTACGCGAAATCGAAGCCGCGACAAAGGTGTTTCCAATAGAATTATCGAGTCGCGCCGACCGCGACCACCTACAATCGTATACAGATACGTGTGGGGACTCCCCAGTTCCCCCCTTTGTAGTTACATCAAATCGCCCACATCGACTCATTTACTTCTCTACTCGATTTAATGCTATCAACAAGATTTGCATGTCACAGGACACAAGGAATTGGCGAAATGCGTCACTGTTAGGAGATATTGTATACGTGATATCAATATTCACATATGTACCTACCAGTTAATACAATTTTCGTTGTATTAGTATGGAAATCATTGTCGATTCCGTTGTAGATAATTGATAATGGATGTGCTGCGACCGTAATATCTAAGTCTGTAAACAATGGTGTAGGTACTCTACAAAGTGCTTTATGAGTAAAAGAGCTTTTTGTATGACCTGTGGCCTCTGCACTTTTTCTCTTAAATATTATGCTTTAATACGATTGTTAGCTTAGGCTAAGCCGGATTAATATTGTCTATTTTTATATTTTTTATTATTTTTGTAATTTTATACAAATATTGCTTGGAAAAAGTGAGTTAGAAATGGGTGGCTTTAATTAGCTTTCAATTTATTTATAAATATATAAAAATATAAATGTTTCGTAATTTTGAAGTTACACGGTAACAAGGCAAAGCGCGGAGCTGAGTTCCACCACTCAACACGCAATATATCGAATGGTAAGTCGAAAGTGGGATATGGAGTGTCTTTAAGTCTTAGCACTAGACGGCGTCAAACTAAAGTTTTCATTTGCGATTTTTAAAATTCAGCATATATCATTTTACACAAAATTAACGAACTATCTTAGATAAAATATATCTACATTTCATATACCAGGCTGCCAGCAAAATATATTTTACAAAATTCTTTATGAATCCCGAAAAGGCGTTAATCTCGAGGAGGCGAGTTCATTCCGTCACTTCGGTTGAGACGTAAGTTGCGCAATTCAAAATATGAAGTCGTATTTACCTTATTTGCGCATCTTTAAATTAGATTTAACTGAAAGTTATGAATTATTTAATATCATGTAAAATATAATGAATGAGAAGTAATTTATTATTTTAAACATACTTTTAGATTTAACTTATATTGTTTCTAAAATTATTTATATATAAAATTTGGAAGATTTGTACAAAAATAAAAGTGAGTAACTGAAGTGCCTTAATGGACGGAATATTTTAACACTAGGTGCCCTCTGCCCATCCTCCTCATAATTTGCAAATACATTTGCTTGCTTAAACTCGACATATATAATTATGTAGATAAAATTTAGCACCATTTGATGAACGTAAGCCAGATTTTATCTATTGTCGTATAGGATTTTCCTGCTTTCCTAGAGGCGGTCGTGGCACAGGGTAACACGGGTCTGACTGTGTCGTGACGGTTATGGGTTCGATCCCCACTCGAGGGGAAGAAATATTATTTATTAATATTTTAATTTCTTCGCTCTGCACCAAGGCAAAAGCCCGGCCCGGCCCGGAGTTCAAACGCAACAATTCGGCGAAGATAGGGAACGGAGTGTCTTCAGTCTAGGTTCTCTGTGCAAAAAATCATATAGGTTTTGATAGCTGTAAAAGTAAAAGAGTTATTTAAAGGTGACACCATTTAATCCGGGTCGTGTTAAACTAAACAGACGGTGTTCTATTAAAACTTTGTGTATTTTTACAACTCTCCCGGTGAATGTCATTGAGAACATAAAGGTATGGATTGTTCTCCAAATTATCATGGCGCATAGAACAAGCCTTAATCATTAAAACTGATCATATATCATAATTCTGTGAAATAAGATCAGGACTCGTTGACGGCCAGTCTTCAGCTCTGATGAAGTCCAGAACGTTTGTTTCTAATTAAGATTAGGTTGACGAATTAGGATAAAGATTGGCCGTCATTTAGTCCTGGTCTTAATCAGTTTTAGAGAGCAAGGCTTGCTCTAGAGTCTAGACAATGCATACGATTGACAGTGAAGAATTTCCCATAGAAAGAACGCATACTTTTGTTAGCCGACCGAAGTTGTCCCTGTGAAGAAACAAATGAGAAATAAGTTGTCCCTGTGAAGATATTTATTTATTTTGAACCCATAAAATATAGTCCGAAATTTTACCGTTTTCGAAATATTGGCCATTTTAAAAGAAATCATAGAATGAGCGCAATAAAATTTTGGAAATACATGTATGTTTCTCCATCGACTCTTGGTATTTTTCTTTTCTACAATGGATGCCTCATTTAATTACGAAGCAAAGCCAGAATGTTGTCATAAAAAAATGTCATATTTCAAAATGCATACTCTAAATAAGCTGTTTAAATGCCTTATACCTCTAGTAAGTCCTTTGCGTAGAATAGTCTTGGGCAGGAACTCACCGATTTCACAAATATCTCAAATACGAAACGATAATAAAAAAGTCTTAGACCCATTTCGAGACACATTTTAATGATATAGATATTTTCGCTAAAATTTTGACTTCAAAAACAAAAATTGTATTTTTTGTTTTATTTTATGTTTTCTTTCTTTATCTTTACTTGTGTAATATTATTCGATACTAGATCTATAAAAAAAGCTTTGTTATATGTCAAGGTATATTTTCAGAGGCCGTCGTGGCGCAGTAGCACAAGGGTATGACAGCAACGCGACGGTTGTGGTTTCGATCCCCACTCGGGAAAATGGATTATTATTAATTAATATTTTCACTTCTTCGCTCTGGCATTGAGCTCCGCCGTAAAATGCCTCAAATAATTGTTATATACAATGTAAAACTGAAAAAAATAGGTTTTGGTACATGTAAAAGCAAAAACTGCATCATTCAAATGTGACACCATTTAATCCGGGTCGTGTCTAACCAAACAGACGGTGCTCTATTAAAACTTAGTGCATTTTTGCAACTCGTCCGGTGAATGTTATTGGGAATGTGAAGGGAGTTGTTATAAGGATTTCTAAATAGTATTCCCCAACCCTTATATTTGTTGAGGTTAGAATTTCGAGAAATACAGAAAAAATGTAAATTAGTAAATTATGACGGGAAACTGGTCCTTGACAAATTGATTTCAAAAAGTAAAACAAAAATCAAAATCAGCTTCACGCTGTATCCCACACAGCAGGGTAGGCAGAGAGAACCTAGTGCTAAGACTCACCGTTCCCAACTTTCCGCCGAATTTTGGATGTCGAAATAATAAATCTATAAGAAATAAAAATTTTGAAAAGGTTATTTAATATTAATGCACAAATTAAAATAGAAAATAATATTCAAAGTAAAGATATAAAAAAATTAAATTAAATTAGCTTCACGCTATATCCCGCACACAGCAGGGTAGGCAGAGGGAACCTAGTGTTAAGACACTCCGTTCCCCACTTTCTGCCGAATTCTGGAGGCATTGCGTGTTGAGTGGCAGAACTCAACGCCGCGCTTAACCTCGACACCAGAGCGAAGAAATGGAAATATAAATTTAAGTAAATATTTCATCTCCTCGAGTGGGGATCGAACCCACAACCAGTCGGTTTTGCAGTCACACCTCGTTCCGCTGCGCCACGACCGGCCTCAAGTAAAGATATAATTTTAATTATATCTTCAAATATATAAAGAGCAACTAACGAAATTATTGATTATGGTTGTGGGTTCGATCCCCACTCGAGGAAATAAAATATTTATTTACATTTATATTTTCATTTCTTCGCTCTGGTGTCGAGAGAGCACTGCCTTCAAAATTCAGCGGAAAGTGGGATATTATAGCGGTTTTTGTGATTTACGCTATTTTAATAATATTTTAAAATTTTAATTACGGAGTGAAATTAAAGTTCCAGAATATTGTGGAAAAATAGTCCAAATTTTTTAACACTTAAGCAGAGATACAAAGATAATAATTTTACACACTCACAGAAGGAAAGAAAGAAATTTAAAGAAATACTAGAAAAACAGATAAGCGAAACAGATACGTAATTACAAGAAGATAAGGCTTAAAATTGAATACAAGCAATGAGTACAATATTAAAACAAGTGAACGTCGCAAGCGATAGTAGCCGACTCTTTACTCGTAGCTAGCAAGCAGGCTACGTCACGCACAGCAAAAAAACTCGAAACAAGTTTGTCATGCGAATGCGCTGCGTGTGGATGATTTTAATAAATATAAATATTAACAGTTTAGTTTTAAGTAAATTTGAAAATAGAACGTAGTGTAAGAATATAATGTAAATATAGAATAAAATAGTTTTAGTTATTATTATGATTATGAATTAATTTTATTAAAAGATAATATTCACTACAGTACTCCCCCCCAGAGACCTGGTTAAGGGCGATAGTAGTCTGGAAATCTAACTCTTCTTCCGCTTCGTGTCCGCTTTTCAAGTTTCTGCTCCTCATCAGGCTGAGAGATTGCCTTTGGTGCAGTAACTGGTCTGTTTGATACAGGAACGGTCTCTCGCGTAACATATGCGGGCTTGAGCCTGTCCACACTCACGTTGTTAGGCTTACCACATATGTTTATCTGAAAATATTTAGGCGTCCTTTTAAGAACCTTGTACGGGCCTGCATATGGTGGTTCCAGTGGCTTGCGGACGTGGTCCTGCCGTAAAAAAACATGTGTCGAGTCTGCAAGGTCGGCCGGCATATGAAAAGGGCCTGTCCTATGCCATGACGTGGGCTTCGGCGAGAGTCGTGCCATACTAGCACGAAGACGAGTAACCAGATTTGTGATATCACCTGTCTTGTAATCTTCAGAGGGTGCGAGAAATTGTCCTGGAAGACGAAGGGGCTCCCCGTAGACCAGCTCAGCTGCTGAAGCCTGAATGTCGTCCTTCCAGGCGCTACGGATGCCCAGCAGCACTAACGGAAGTGCTTCCGTCCAGGTTGAAGAGGGATGGCACATGATAGCTGCTTTCAGCTGCCGATGGAGTCTCTCGATCAAGCCATTGGAAGCTGGGTGATATGAAGTGGTTCTAAAATGATGTGCACCAATCATGGCTGAGAGTGCCTTGAAGAGATGCGACTCGAATTGACGTCCCCTATCGGTTGTAATTCGAAGAGGGCAACCAAATCTTGCTATCCAACCAGAGAGAAGGGCGGCAGCACAGGAATCAGCTGTGATGTCTTTGAGTGGGTATGCCTCAGGCCATCGTGTGAAACGATCGATGACTGTAAGGCAATACCTGAAATCAGACGAAATTGTTAAAGGTCCGACGATGTCGAGGTGGATGTGTGCAAACCTCGACGTAGGAGTTGGGATTGAGGATAAGGGAGCAAGGGTATGACGGTGAACTTTGCTCTTTTGACAAAGTATACACTCTCGTGTCCACTCTCTACAGTCCTTGCGAATCCCTGGCCATACAAATCTTTGTGTTACCAGCCGCACTGTAGCTGTCCTACCAGGATGGCTCAAGCTGTGTAACGCTTCAAAAACTTGTCGGCGAAATTTCTCAGTAATGAACGGGCGTGGAGAAGACATTGATACGTCACAATATATCTTCTGGTTAGAGTTTGGCAAATCTACCTTAACCAGTTTTAACGATGAGCCTTTTTGAAGCAGACCTAGCAGTTCAGGATCAGTATCTTGAGCAAGTGCCAGAGCCTGGTAATCAATAGAACGACTCACCTCTTCCAGTCGTGACAGTGTATCAGCCACTACGTTCAAACGTCCTGGTAAGTATTGAATGCTGGTTGTAAACTGTGAAATATAGTCAAAGTACCGATATTGGCGCGGTGAGCATTTCTCCCTATTAATGTTGAATGCATAGGTGAGAGGTTTATGATCAGTGTGAATCACAAAGTTTCTAGCTTCAACCATGTGTCGAAAATATTTAATGGCTTCATAAATAGCTAAAAGCTCTCGGTCGTAAGGACTATACTTCTTTTGTGCAGATGTTAATTTTTTAGAAAAGAAACCAAGAGGTTGCCATACGTTGTTGACACGTTGCTGAAGTACTGCTCCAATACCGACATCAGATGCATCAGTGGCAATAGCTAGCTCTGCAGATGGATCCGGATGAGCTAATAACGTGGCTTGAGATAAACAAGTCTTACATTTATCAAAAGCTTCCATCATCTCAGGTGTCATTGTGATCGGCCTAGCTCCTTTCATTTTGGGTCCTAAAAGCGCAGAGTCTAATGGTGCTTGAATGTTTGCGGCGCCGGGAATAAAACGACGATAAAAGTTGAACATACCAAGGAAACGTCGTAATTCCTTAGCAGTTTTAGGCACGCTGCACTCCTGTATGCTCTTTACGTTCGTTTCTAAAGGTTGAGTCCCAGAACCTGACACTAGGTAACCAAGAAATTTTACCTGTCGCTGCCCGAAGACACATTTGGATGTGTTTATCAAAACACCATACTCCTTAAACCTGGTGAAGAGTAGTCTGATATGGCGCTGATGTTGCTCTTCAGAACTGGAAAATACCAAAATGTCGTCTAAGTAACCAAAACAAAACTCATCAAAGTCACGTAGTACTTCGTCCATGAACCTTTGAAAGGTTTGTGCTGCATTGCGCAGTCCGAAGGTCATGTACGGGAACTCAAAAAGTCCAAAAGGAGTTGTAATGGCTGTTTTGTGGATATCATCGACGTGTACCGGTATCTGATTGTACGCCTTAACCAAGTCGATAGTTGAAAATACTGAACAACCAGAGAGTTGGTAGGAAAAATCTTGGATATGGCGTATAGGATACCTGTCAGGAACTGTGCGAGCATTGAGTGCTCTATAATCACCACATGGTCTCCATCCGTCGTCCTTCTTCTTAACTAAGTGCAGAGCAGAAGACCACGAACTGTTAGACGAGCGGGCAGTTCCCTGTGAGAGCATATCATCAAATTCTTTTTTGGCCGCTTTCAGTCTAACTGGGTCTAAACGACGAGGTCTACTGGTAACTGGTGGTCCGGGAATGGTTTTGATGTAATGTACAGTATTATGCTTAGGTAGGGAAGACGTACCTGATGGTCTCGTTACCTCTGGAAACTCATGAAGCAGCTGATGGTATTTTGATTCTCCCGAAATGGCTTTGACTGACGCAAGGTCATCGGAGATCTTTTCTTGTAGTGCTTGCACTGACAGAGTAGTAGTTCCATCGACGAGGCGCTGATATCTGCAATCTACAAGAAGATTGTAAAATATCAGAAAATCTACGCCGATAATCGGCTTCGAAACATCAGCGATGGTAAATTTCCAGGTGAAAGTACGTCTCAGTCCTAGGTCCAAGTGCAATAACGTAGGACCATAAGTGTGAATGACTGTACCGTTGGCTGCCATAAGTTCATACTTCGTCTTGGTACAGGGCGCCTTGGTAGCCAACCGTGGAAAAACGCAGAGATCAGAACCAGTATCTATGAGGAAAAGCATTTTTGAAATACGGTCGGTAATAAAAAGGCGGCCTGTAGGTAAAGGGCAGACGTTGGCCGCTACTTCCGGCTGCCCAGAGAGTTTTCCGACTCTCCGTAAGTACATGGCTGTACACATTTTTTTGCGTTGGAACCAAATTTAAAATGGTACCAACATTTTTGATGGGAAGTTACCTTCCGACGATGCCTGCAATGGCTCCGAGAACGCTGTCTGCATTTGGATGGTACCGAATTATGACGTACCTGGGTCGAGAGTTCAGATACCTGCTTGGTCAGGAGTTGGATCTGCTTGGCCATTTCTTCCAACATGGAGGGTGCAGGGGGTGTGGCCATCGCAGACGTGCTTGCGACTTGTGGTGATGAGGGTGCTATTTCGTGCACCTTGTCTGCCAGGTCAGCTAATTTTTCTATAGGTAGATCAGGCTGCGAAGCTATAACAGTTTGAATGTTTTGTGGTAATCTACTAGACCATAATGTTTTTAAAAAATCTTTGGGGACTGACAAACCCGCAAGATCTTGTATGTATCGCAGAAACTGCGATGGCTTGCGATCACCTAGCTGCTCATGCCTCAGCAACTGCATCACCTTCTTTTCTTGAGACGCAGATAATCTTTTAATTAGCTGCGTTTTAAGAGTGACGTATTTATCCGTCTCGGGAGGAGAAATTATAATATCCTTCACCTCGACAGCAAATTGATTGTCCAACTGAGCGGCAACGTAATAAAATTTTGTAGCATCACTTGTTATATTAGATAAAGCAAACTGACCTTCAATTTGAGAAAACCAAAGGGCTGGTTCTTCCGGCCAGAATGGTGGAATACGCACGCCAATCCTACAAACGTTGGATGTAGTCGCGTCCTCCATCGTGTACTAGAGGTCACCTTGCAAAGGTCGTCAAAATGGCCTCTTGCCGTTTTTAATCTTCTCGCCAGCAGAAAATGTAGATATTTAATGTAGTGCTCACTAATTTCGGGTTCACCAATATAGCGGTTTTTGTGATTTACGCTATTTTAATAATATTTTAAAATTTTAATTACGGAGTGAAATTAAAGTTCCAGAATATTGTGGAAAAATAGTCCAAATTTATTTAACACTTAAGCAGAGATACAAAGATAATAATTTTACACACTCACAGAAGGAAAGAAAGAAATTTAAAGAAATACTAGAAAAACAGATAAGCGAAACAGATACGTAATTACAAGAAGATAAGGCTTAAAATTGAATACAAGCAATGAGTACAATATTAAAACAAGTGAACGTCGCAAGCGATAGTAGCCGACTCTTTACTCGTAGCTAGCAAGCAGGCTACGTCACGCACAGCAAAAAAACTCGAAACAAGTTTGTCATGCGAATGCGCTGCGTGTGGATGATTTTAATAAATATAAATATTAACAGTTTAGTTTTAAGTAAATTTGAAAATAGAACGTAGTGTAAGAATATAATGTAAATATAGAATAAAATAGTTTTAGTTATTATTATGATTATGAATTAATTTTATTAAAAGATAATATTCACTACAATATCTTAACACTAGGTTCCCTCTGCCTACCCTGCTGTGTGTGATGTGCAGCGTGAACCTAAAAAAGACTAGATTTTAGAGTCCGCGATCGGAGTGAAGAGACTAACTTTTTATGAAATTAAATTAAATTTTCTATTAATATTTTAGTATATTTTAAGGTTTCAAAATCAACTGTTTTAATATAAATTGAATGGCCAAGCTAATTGGTGCGTAGTTGCTCAACTAACCTTGCTTGACGCCCAATCGGCTGCCAAACCAGAGTGACATAATTATCTGTTCTCCACTCCATTCGAGTTTGAAGCTTATAATATATTACAATCGTGAGATGTAAACTTGACAGGTAAGGAATTTACTTCCCACTCGAGGAAATAAATATTAATGATTTCAATTTCCTCGCTCTAGTAACGAGGCAAAGCGCGGCGTTGCGTTCCGCCACTCAACACGAAATGTCTCCAGAAAACGGTGGAAATTGGGGAACGGATGTGTCTCTTAATAGGAACTAAGTGTCTTAACACGAGGTTCCAGGGTTTCTTCTGCTCACCATGTTTTGTGTGGGATACAGCGTGAAGCTTAAAAAAAGATATAAAAAGTACGTCATTAGTATCGATATATGACCTATACTATCGATTTTATGTTTCTTCACAACTACATATTAGACTAATTGTCCTTAAATGAATTTCAGCTTTTCTAAAATGACGTAGGCATTGGGATCTTAGGCTAGTTAGGTACAATGGAACCTCCTCTGTTTGTGACCGAAAAAGATCTGGCCGTCCATGTAGTGTTCTTACGAAAAAGGCGATCTAAATAGTAAGGGAAAAAATTGGAGAAATTCTGTCCAAAAACAAATGATTTTATCTCGGGAGATGAATGTAAATGATAGCACCGAGAAACATATGGCGTATTTTAAAATATGACTTAGGACTATTCATTTCTAAGCTGATAATATAAAAAAGAATAGGGTGGTATGTAAATTTTATTTACGGATAAGAAAATTTTTAAAACTGAGCAATATTTTAATATAAAATAATGTATTTATGCAAAAATCTCTAAAGAAGCTTTCCAAGTAGTTTTTATGAAAAACGTATCAAAATATCGCCACAAGTGTATCAAGATACCATTCTTGCCTCTTAACAACACTATGTTCAATAAGCCAGAATCGTCCTTTCAGCATGACTCGGTCGGTGTAAAGCTCGTTTTACCCACTCTTTTATCAGAGCTAAAGACTGGTCATCATCTAGTTTTGATCTTAATCAGTTTTAGATAGTAAGGCCCTAAAACAATCCATATGATTGGCAGTGAAGTTTTTTCCATAGAAAGAGTGCGTGCTGCTATTGATAACTGGCATCAACGTTTAAAGGACTGTAATGTAGCCAATGGACACCACTTCGAATAAGCTTGTATATTTGTATATTAATATATTAAATTGTAATAGTAATAAATGTTACGTACTATAAAAAATATGTTGCTTTTCTTTGAAAAAAAAAATTGGCAAAGACTAATCATACATATGTTGATGTACAATATGCATATATCCATATGTCAAGAGTTACTACAACAATTGAGTTTACCTATAATATCTTCATGGTTACTGTATATTATAAATTATAATTAAAGTCTCTTGCTGCGCTGAGTTCGTTTGTGTTTGTTTAGGTTAATCCCAATAACCACAGTTACAATTTTCGTTCAATTTTCGTGCGTGTTTTCGTAAGTGATTTTCGGGAAATGATATAAAAAAAGAGAAATCATGTATCGGTATGAAGATATTTCTAAAAAGGTGTAATAATTAATTTCTAAATAAATAGACAAACTGATACTGGTAATAGAGAAGATTATTTCCAATTATATTTTTACCATAGGGCATGGTCCGAAATATTTTTCGACATATTAGCCATTCAACTAAATTATCTTAACAAAAAAATATGCAGAAAATTTGAAAATGAATTTTGAATTTGATTTCAAATCGATTATTGAATGACATTTTGAATTTTGTGGCCAGTTATGGCGCAGGGGTATAAGCATGTGACTGTAAGTGGTGCATCTAGTTGTGGGTTCCATCCCCACTCGAGTCTTTTTGTTCCTTCACTCTGATGTCGAGGCATAGCGCGGTGTTAAGTTCCTCCACTCAATACGGAATGCTCCTAGAAATCGGCGGAAAATCCATCGCACACAAACCAACCCAAGGCCTACCCTGCTGTGTGCTTGATGCAGCGTAAAGCTGATTTATTTAAAAAAATGCATGTATTGCCGCAGATTTTTGGTATTTTTTTTTCTAATGTAATGTTGTAATTTTTTTTATTGAGTAATAAACTTTAAAAACACTAAAATTTTATCACAAGATATAATTTCAATTGAGCTTTCTCAATTTCCTTGTCTCTTACATTTCTCTAACTTCACACGCTAGAAATAGTGATCTATAATAGTAAAAATAGTACCTACTCAAAAATATCTTGGTATCGTATTAAGCGAAATAAACCCTAACTTAACCTAGCAGAAACATGTCCTTTTTCCTATTTTCTCCGATTTCAACAATCGAAATCGAATGTTAGTTTACTAATACAGTAATATTTTTCGACTTTTTATTATTTTACAATATGGAACTTTAATGTTGCTATTTCTGTCACGTTTCCTTGGTTGTATTGATTGTCCACATTTATTGGTTTAGGTCTGATCAGTTGATTTTAGTAGTAAATGCTAACTCGGGCCTAGATTTTATTTTAGATTGTACTCTAGGCTTCGTGCCAAAATAAAACGTTTTAAAATCATTGATTAGTTGGAACTAATGTTATCGTTATTGATCTAATTACTCTTAATTTGTTTTATTTTGTAGGATATAAAATTACAGCGTCTCCTTTTTATAAATCCTTTGTGGACATACGCATATATGTATATTAATTTGTTTAATTATTAAACATACAAATAATATATTTATACTTCGTCTTTGTTAGGGTTCCGTACCTTTTAAGGTAAAAAAACCTTTATAAGATCACTTTGTTGTCCGTCTGTCTGTCTGTCAAGATATTTTATCACAGGAACGCTTGAAGAAATCGAGTTGAAATTCAAACGATATACTCAGATCTACGGTTCCTTAATTATTACATACTTATAATAAAGATATGGCCGTTTTTATCGCAAAAAATGCGTATTTCGACACTATAAAGGGAATCAAAATTATTAGGGTACTTTCGGTTGACCTAGAATTATGAAATGTGGCAGCTAGCATCTACATGTGTACTACGGTAAAAAAATCGAAAAACTATACATTTGTGGTTAAATCCTAAAAAAATAATAGCCTGAGTATTAAAGCTGCTAGTTAAAGTGAGGTGTCAGATAAAAGGGCTCTGATTAAGCTAAGCGTGAATTTCAGAAAAATTTCGAGATCTCCAATTTTTGTACGGAACCCTCGATGGGCGAGTACAATTCGCGCTTGTCCGGTTTTTTTTTTCTATAAGACTATTTCCGGAGCATTAATTTAATTAGTATTGCTCCAGAAACATATTATACATAAAATTCTTAGCATTACAGAAATTATTTAACTATTAATTATTTACGTTTAATTTATTGCAATTTTAATGGTAAAGGTTCACTTTTAACATATTTGAAGACAATTGTGTTTTAAGTAGAAAAAAATCATGATAAATGGTGAAATACTATAATTGCTTCAAAATCACTATAATAAGAAGTATTTAATCCATTTCACTTAAGTGAAAATGAAATCAAATTATCTCAAAAGCGTTTTGAACCATAATCTTGAGACATTATTATTCTTAGGGCCCCGTACCATAAAATGTAAAAATGAAACCCACTTCGCTGTCCGTCTGTCAAGACAATTTATTTCAAAATCGCGCAGAGGTCAAGCTAAAATTAATATGAAATATTCAGGTCTATCGATGGTCAAAGTTTTTAGTAACACAATCAAAAGACGCGAGCATTTATGCATCGGTTTTGCTATATTTTGTATAAAATCCGCCGCGTAATCAGGTTTTCATTTATAATACATACAAACATTACAAACTTATAATTTTAGCTTATTTCACACTAACAACTTCTATAAATCGTTCTTTAAATCCTGAAATTGGTACGGAACTCCCGGTATATGTGTTTAACTCGCATTTCACTAGTTTTTATTTAACATACATTATATTTTCGGACTTGTCAATCCCGGAGATCATTAGATAGTCCAATTGTATATGATACAGAATTATAAACTGAACTCAAAATCGTCCAAAATATATATACATATAAAAATATGAAAATCTTCAAAAGCAATAAATTTAATTAACGCGTACACATGTTTTACAATGAGGATATGTATTTTGTAACAATGGAACAAATTGACCGGATGCCCGAAGCGGTGAAACAATGGCACAATCATGAATCCAGTTTGTCACACAACGAGCAGAAAACAACTACATTATTTGATATCAAAGATCAGCTTAGGACTCTATAATAAATTATGAATATTATGATAAAATGAGGATTTTTTCATTTTTGTTTATTTTTTTTATATTATTTTTTTTATAATATTATATTTTGGTTGAATGTTTTTGGCAAATAAGAGCAAATTAGGTTAAGATTTCGTATGGAAAAGTGAAAATAGTGTAAGATATGAGAATATAATTATAATAGTAAGTTAGGTGTCGGGGCTGCAATACATTATTTATGCATGCTGGGCGTCCTACACTACCGTCAAAACATTTCTCCAATAGATAAGAAAATTAAAATACAGTGTAAGATTTAAACTTATTAAGGATTTCTTTCAATAAATATGAACAATTTACAATTAAATCAATAACAATAACAATCTTTATACCAATATCAAAATGAACAAAAGTAAATTACTTTGTCGCTTAGGTCGAAAAAATACATTAACAAAAAATCACGCGTCAAAAACCTATTTAAATTAGAGGTTTTTAATATGTGTTTTTAATAAATGCAGTTATAGTTTGCTAAACAATAATAAGCTAAAATATTAATAAATATTTCTGTAAATATCATAAATATTAACAATAAAATAAAAGTAAATTGAAAATAAATCAAGATTCTATTATCTAGACCGGAAAAGCAACCTGGTTTTTATATCAATTAGGTGTAGAGATCAGAACGTAGAAGCTGTGAATTGGAAACTGGTACATAATGACCTACAGCAAAATAACCCTAGCTCGCTAAGTGAGAGAGCCCAGGGGAGGAGTTGAGAAATTATTTGTAATCCACTGCTTTCAAAAACGACAATACTCCAAGCTAGTGAATGATAAATAAACTTTTTCAATTAAAAAAAACATTGTAAAGTAATTAACAATGGTTTTTTAATTTACAACGTTTAAAGAATTTGATTCAGATTGATATAAAAATACTTACCTAAATTAGTACATAGATAAAAAGATTCTAGGAAAATTAAGTATAAGTTATTTTTTTAATTTTTTTCTTTTTTTAGCTTCATGCTGTATCCCGCACACAGCAGGGTAGGCCGAGGGAACCTAGTGTTAAGACACTCCGTTCCCCACTTTCTGCCGAATTCTGGAGGCATTGCGTGTTAAGTGGCAGAACTCAACGCCGCGCTTAACCTCGACACCAGAGCGAAGAAATGGAATATAAATTTAAGTAAATATTTCATCTCTTCGAGTGGGGATCGAACCCACAACCAGTCGGTTTTACAGTCACACTTCGTGCCGCTGCGCCACGACTGGCCTCAGTATAAGTTAATTAAACATTATAAATGTTACATTGAATATTCCGCGTTGGGTAGGAAGAGGGAGTGTCACTCTGTGAGTGACACTCCGTTCTCGACTTTCCGCAAAATTGTCAGGGCATTGCGTATTGAGTGGCTAAGCTCAACGCCGTGCTTTATCGCCACGATAACCTCAAGAGTAGCCAAAAGTAGGTAAAAAATATTATATTTTATTGAATATTTATAATGTATGTATTATTAAATAAAGTGTCGAATATGTGTCAATTATTAAGGTGTGCATAAAGTAGACATCCTGACAAAAAATATTTAAAAAAATCTAATAGACGGGCGTGGTGATCAACCTCATTAGTGTGGCGCGACTGAAGTAGATACACCATTATTTCTGGATTACATGATGTGCTTCAAAATAAAATTTTATAGAAAAATATTACTTAGAAAAAATCGACAATATTAAATTAATAATCCAAACGTATATAAAAAAAATAAAGTAACTCTGTTTGTCTGTCTGTCTGTCTGTCCGTGACGCAATCAGGGCCGAAACGCTGACCGATTGTGTTAAAATTTTATATAGAGGACATAGGTAATTTTTTTCTCATATTTGTTATATTACTCGATATATACTAATTTATTAATATATCTTTCTATTTGAGGCCAGTCGTAGCGCACAAAGCGTGACTGTAAAATCTGTTTGTGAGTTCGATCCCCACTCGAGGAAATGAAATATTTATTTACATTTTATTTTCATTGTGTGTCGAGGCAAAGCCAGGCATTGAGTTCCGCCACTCAACACGCAATGCCTCCAGAACTCGGCGGAAAGTGGGGAACGGAGTGTCTTAACCCGTTGCTAAGCAACAAACAATTTGTTGTTTTAAGAAAAGATCGGCCAATAAGCTTCCTGAACGCTTACATAGCGTGCGCTGATTCAACTTTGAGAGACATATAAAAACAATGTTTTACAAACATATTGTCCTTTAAAAAATCTATTAAAATATGGTATACGTTTATCTCTGACTCGTTTGGTTGAGCTACAGTAACCATTTTAATTTATTTAAATTTAATTTAAATTAATCGGGTTATTCTTAATGTATTTTCTATAATTTGGTATTCATGCTTATGAAAATATAAATATATATAATAATCACCTTTAGCATTTAAATTAAATCAAAATTTAACGTTACTTTACATCATTATAATAAATGTTTAAGGAGATATCACTGCTTTAAAATGACCTAGCCTACGAACCGCACGGTACGACCGACCTGAACGGAAGCCGTTGACGGTTTTGTAAATTTTCATATAGTACGGGCGAAGCCGCACGAGTCCGCTAGTAGGTAGGTAAAGCAACCAGAGTATTAAATACATGAAATATAAATAACTAGCATTTTATAGTGGCTTGTGACATTCTAATTTAAAATCTGCTTTTAAAAGTCATATTTATTAATGTGCTATGAATTAAAATATAGAAATCTTATAATGTAGAAATGAAATTGATATAGAAGCCTTGGTGGGCGAGTCCCGCTCGCGCTTTGCCGATTTTTGCTTAAATACACTTAAATAATCATTCGTATATTTCAAGCGAGTGCAGCCGCACGGGGGCAGCTAGTGTATAATATATTATAGTATAGAAACCAGAAATAAGTGGGCCTAATTTATTATAGCTATCATGTCACAAGGTTGGGCCCCAGGGTTGTGTCTGTGTGATTGTTAATACGACAAGGTGTGGGTTCGATTTCCACTCTAAGATTTTTTTTATATTTTAATTTCTCGCTCTGGTTTCAAGGCAAAGCGCGATGTTGTGTTCCGCCAATCAGCATTCTATGCATCTAGAACGGGAAAAGGAGAACAGAGTGTCCTCCCTTTTCCTACCCTGCTGTGTGCGAGACATTGCGTGAAGCTAAAAAAAAATATAGTGTAAAAAACACGTTCTGACCACTAAGCCATACGTATGTCTTAGTGGTCAGAGCGCCTAGTCGGTTTCCAGAAGGCGCGGGTTCGAGTCCCGCTACGTTCAAATTTTTATACGTTTTCTAAATAAGTATTTTTCTTTCCTAAGAGTGGATTAACACTTTAAAAATGTTTAAAATATTATGATCTACGCAAGCGAAATTGCGAGTATATATAGCTCAAATTTCCGAGACATTTTAGATTAATGTTTAAAAAAATAAATAAATAGCTTCACGCTGTATCCCGCACACAGCAGGGTAGGCAGAGGGAACCTAGTGTTAAGACACTCCGTTCCCCACTTTCTGCCGAATTCTGGAGGCATTGCGTGTTGAGTGGCAGAACTCAACGCCGCGCTTAACCTCGACACCAGAGCGAAGAAATGGAAATATAAATTTAAGTAAATATTTCATCTCCTCGAGTGGGATTCGAACCCACAACCAGTCGGTTTTGCAGTCACACCTCGTGCCGCTGCGCCACGACCGGCCTCCTTCATTAATGTTCATGTGTTCTTTTTTAGGCTTCCGTACCTTTTAAGGAAAAAAGGAACTCTTATAAGATCAATTTGTTGTCAGTCTATCTGTCTGTCTTGCTGTCTATTTATCTCAAGAACTCTTGGAGATATCGAGTTGAAATTCAAATTCAAACCGTCACCGCTCAGATCTAAGGTGATCCATGATTTCCTGAAAAATCGTATTTCTACATTTACTTAAGAAAAAGATATGGCCGTTTATATAGTAAAAACGCATATTTCAACACTATAAAGGGAAAAATCAAAATTAATAGGGTACTTCCGGTTGACCTAGAATTATTAAACTTGGCAGCTAGCAACTACAGGTAGTACTTATTTAGGAAAAAAAACTGTACATTTGTGGTTAAATCTTAAAAAATAAGAGCCTTAAAAGGGGGGCAAAATTTGGTATTAAAACCGGTAGCTCTACTTAGGTATCAGATGAAAGGGCTAAGCTAAGCTTGAATTTCAGAAGAAGCTTGAGAGGTACAATTTTTGTACGGAAACCTCGATGGGGAAGCCCGACTCGTGCTTGTTACTTTATGTGCTATAAATAATATATTTATTTATGTGCTATAAATAATATATACATTTCGTATTGATATAAATTATGTAATAATGACAATGGTACTTTAGAATGGATTAAGATTTGTGTATTCCATTTGTATATTACTAATATAGCGTTTGTTTGTTTGTTTTAGTCTTTGATCCAGTCCATCCACTACTATATCTGTATCAGTTCATAATATCCTTCAAAATGTACTGCTTCATATCATTCGTTTTTTTGTCTACTATACGTGACACTGGCAGATTATTTTGCGCTTATCATCGCACAATTAGGCCATTAAATGAAACAAAAAAAAAAGATTTGTGTATTTTCTACTACAAAGATGTGTCAAAAAAAAAACAAATAGTATATTAATATATACATTTTTAATACGAGATTAAATCATAATTTATTTCACATAAATATTGGTATTTAAAATGTTGGAAATAACTAGGGTATGCAATTTAATTTGCATATAAACCATAATAAATATATATAAAATAAAATATATTTACGCAGTCGTTTATACACCTTTACACACAAAATGGACACGTTTAAGTCATTTGAATATCATTAAAATTGTTTATAAACCGAGGAAAAAAACTGTAGTGGACGTAAACATTTCTGCTTTAGAATTTCTTTGTAAATAACACAAAACAGGTCAGGAATAGTTTTAATTAACTTTGAAAAGGAGATGAAAAGTTGTGCATATTAATATCATTGTAACCTACCTAGCCTATTTTGTGTTGAATTATAACATTATTCATATGTTACTATACCTAAATTAGAATACGGAAGTTAATTTCACTTTTAATGTTTAAGATTCACCATATTATATTATCTTTTACTATTACAAAACAAACAATGCTCTAAGAATTTTATAATGTGTTGAAAAAAAAAAAAAAAAATTAAATTAGCTTCACGCTGTATCCCGCACACAGCAGGGTAGGCAGAGGGAACCTAGTGTTAAGACACTCCGTTCCCCACTTTCTGCCGAATTCTGGAGGCATTGCGTGTTGAGGGGCAGAACTCAACGCCGCGCTTAACCTCGGCACCAGAGCGAAGAAATGGAAATATAAATTTAAGTAAATATTTCATCTCCTCGAGTGGGGATCGAACCCACAACCAGTCGGTTTTGCAGTCACACCTCGTGCCGCTGCGCCACGACCGGCCTCACTATAAGAAGCTAGACAAATATTAAAATTGCTTTCATTCAAACAAAATTTAGAAAAGATTATAAAGAATATTCGCATAAATATCCATACCTATATTATAAATTCGAAAGTAACTCTGTCTGTCTGTCTGTCTGTCTGTCTGTCTGTCTGTCTGTTACGCAATCAGGGCCAAACCGCTAATTCAATTGTGATAAAATACTCATAAAGACATACTCTAGGGTCTTCGGATGAACATAGGTTACTTCTTTTTCTCATATTTGTAATACTGTCGATATATACTAATATATTAAAATACCTTTTAGTTTGACAGATAATTCATTCCGCCATGTTAATAATAACCGGCCGTTGCTAAGCAACGGTTTGCAAAGTTTGTTTGTTATAAGAAACGTGCGCTGACTCAACCTTATGAGATACATGAAACCAATGTTTTACAAAAATATTGTCCTTTAATGTTTAAAAAAGTCCGCGATACATATACCATGTTTATCTATGAAGGTTGAGCAAAAGTAACCATTTTAATTAATTTACTTTATATTTATCCGGTTTTTGTTGTATGTATTTTCTATAATTTGATATTGATCCTTATGAAAATGAATATAATAGTCACTTTTAGCATTTTATCTAGATAACATTCTAATAAATAATTAAGGACATGTCACTGATTCGAAATGACCTAGCCTACGAGCGGCATAATATGACCAACGCGAACGGGCACATGACTTAGACGGTTTTGTAAATTTCATACATTTTCGAACTACTATTAATTTTTATGTAATTATAATTAATTTATACTTTTCTTTGGTTCTTCGCTTATTCGAGTAGTAGTTTAATTAGATTTTCATAAATTTCTTGGTGTGGTGTAAGTTGCGGCCCTGTGCGGCAGCGGCATAATATTATTTAAGTACTTATTATTTAAGGAAAGAATTGTTGGTTATTTCATCTTGGATGGTTATCTATTGCATTGTTATACATTTAATAAAATATGGTTTTAGTTTTTTGGGATTTTATTTGATATTGCTCGCAAAACTTATCATATTTAATGTAGAAAGGACTTTAGTTAGGTATTTCATATAGTATCTATGTACGCGCGCAAGGAAAACGTGTAAAAAGATTTTTCCCAGGTAAATCAGTAAAATCGATCACTGAAAGTCCAATAAAAATCAGTTCAGTTATTCTGGACATTAGCTCGGGGAAATAGAAAGACAGACAGAGACAAAAAATATAATATTTTTTATTGTATTTAAGTATTATGTAAATAACCACATGCACTTGCAAAAATATAGCACAACACATTTAATTTTAATTCTTTTAAATATTTATTTTACTTTGATGATATTAATAATGTAGCTGGTTTTGTTTATTTTTTTTTATAAATATTTTAATATGATTACGTTTACTTATAATGTTTTCATTCAAATTAGATATTTTCAAAAACAATTTCATAAATATATCTAATAAGCATTCGTATAGTTCAAGCGGGCGAAGCCGCGTCCGGGTCCGCTAGTAGTGTTATATATTATGATACGAAATCGGAACTCAATAATCGTTCTTCAGACAATTCTTATTCAATAATATTTATTTTACAAAACAATGTTAATAAATGTAAGAAATGTATACATTACGAAATTTCAATACTATTTAATAGTACTATCTATGTACAACAACGACGTATGTTTACATATATTTCTTGTGAAAGAGACTAAATACCCGGTACCATTTTAATTACTTAGTTCCATTCCTTCTATGTTCTAGACATTCAAGACATTGCGTATTGGGCGGCGGGAATCACGGCTGTGCTTTGTTTAAACGAGATCGTAACCAGCGATTTTGTGGCTGGTTTCTATTCGACCTGAATTAAACCTGTCGTCGACTGGATTACGACGATCATTATTACTATTACCGCATTTAGAATAATTTATTTAAATGTATAGAAAATTTCGTAAATGTTGCGAGAAAAAAAAAAAAAATCATTTTTTTCTATTGCGTATATTTCGGATTATATTATCAATGTATCAATAACTATATGTATTTAATACTAATAATAGGATTTAAAAGAGTCTTTATATTTTGGAGGCATTAATTTCATTAACGATTTTTTCATAAATATTCAGTATTTAAACTAAAAAAGTTAGTTTACAGTATTTCCAAAACTCTCTTTAATGTATTTTAGTTACCTGTACTGTTATAAACATATTTGTTTTCCTCAGAATGGCCTTCAAGGATCACACATTATAAAAACGTATAATGCTTGGGCACCCTAAATGTTATACCATTACCATAATATGTATATTCTTTTTCTTTTAAATGTCTAAAGTTTTCTAAATATCACTTGGAGAACGGCCAATAACACAAAATTGAACTAAACCAATACAAAATAAACTTTGCAGTTTATTCGATTAATATTTAAGGTTTTTTAAAATCAAAATATCTAGTAATAATTGAATAATAAAATTCTTTGCTATATATACATAATTGTCCTTACTAAATATAAATACACAATTTTTTAATAATTATTAATGAACTGTAGTACTATATTATAATTTTGACCAAGGGTGAGTGTTGTAAAACTTAAATAATTCGAATAGACTAAATCATCGATTTCAGCACATTATTATCTTTCGATTCGATATCAGCTACACTAATGATGTGAATAACCTGGCAGCCAGACTACTTGTGTATAATAACTTTTTTCTTTTAATCTTTTACGATAAAGAAGAAATCTGTTGAAAATTTATAGATGTGTCAAATATTTAAAAAAAAATGTATTACAGTGTTCACCATATCTTATATACATAATATTTATCGCTGACCTTTTCAAATTAATTTTTGAACATAAGAAAAAACTAAAAATCATTCTTATATAATGGAGCGATTAAAGGTATATATTATCTATATACCCTTAACAATAAATACCTAAGCAAAAATCCTTCTTCGTTTTGCAATAATTTTAAAATTATATAATGTTATTTTTTTAAACTTTAAGTCGTCGTGTTTAATTTTATACGTCATGGATTTTAGTTCCACCACCACGCTTATGAAAATAATCATAAAAAATCTGCTCACTTCTCCGTATTCAAAACAGTGTGTTGTTGCGTTCTACCATTCAACACACAATGTCTCAAAATTCAACAGAAAGTAGAGAACGTAGTGTCTTAACATTATATTTTCACTAGTTCTCTTTTCTCAGCGCAACGCTTAAATAAGATTGTCAAATCACAATGGTTCGCTTAAACCAAGTCGGAAAAAGAGTCCATTTGAAGGAGAACCTAAGCCTCTTTATATTAAGGCTAAAGAAATAATTTTATTATTTATTATAATAAGGTACATTTCAAGTTCACACATAAGTACAAATATGTATTTTTTGATATATCTAATAAATAAAGTGATTTGTGCAACTTCAGCATCAATTTTAGATCCAAAAAGAGATTCAGCGGTCACGATCATAAAAAAAATTAAAATTTTCTATTAGACAACAAAACAGTTCTTTGTTGTTATAAAATTTTATAGTACGGTAATTTATTTTAGGCACTCAACCAGCAGTAATAATATGTAACTTACTAGAACGCATGAACGAAGAGAACTGAAACTTGGCAGGCTCCGCATTAGTTACAAATAAACTTTTTATCTACATATTTGTAAAGTGTATTTTCTTGTTTGTAATCTTATATGAATTATTTCTATTATTCGTATAGGAAATAATTAAATAAAAATAAATAAATCAGCTTCACGCTATATCCCGCACACAGTAGGGTAGGCAAAGGGAACCTAGTGTTAAGACATTTACTTCCCCACTCTCTGCCGAATTCTGGAGGCATTGCGTGTTGAGTGGCAGAACTTAAGGCCGCGCTTTGCCTCGACACCAGAACGAAGAAATGGATTTAAATAAATATTTCATCTCCTCGAGTGGGGATCGAATTCACAACCAGTCGGTTTTACAGTCACACTTCGTGCCACTGCGCCACGACTAGCCTCAGAAATAATAAATAATAATATTAATTTTGTTTTGTTATTTTTTAGTATCAATATTAAAAGTATTATATAGTATTTTTGTAATTTTTTTTACGTTTCAACTTAGTATGTAACGACATGGTATAGAAAGTTTACCATGTATTCATAGAGGCTAACGAACGAAACTCTGCGACTTAAAAAAAAATCTCGAGATGTTTTATTCACTATGTGCGTCGTAGAACAGGGCACTTGGCTTGGCTTCAAGAAATTAGACGGAGGGTTTACACTTATACGAATTATATGGAATTTTAAATTGATTATTAGTTAGCTGTGTACGATTTAAAAGTATGCAAAATTATTAGAATAAATTAAAATTCATGTGTTTTCGGTTTATTAAATTTGTTTATGTTGTGGTCCTATCCAATTTAAATGCAAACAGTCGCTGTTTTTTATATGAATTTGTATATAGTTTGGTTAGGTCTTTTGATACTCTTAAATGATAATTTCTTAAAACATAAAAGTCGTTAAGTTTACTAATTTCTCAAAGGTATTGCATGCGAAAAGTTTATATTTCTATATTTTCTCTTTACGATATGTTTTATTAAAATCGTTTAAATATTTAAAAGAAAACCAAACTTTCTATTTTACAACCCTGCCTAATATTCACAAGACAGTCGTGTTTAAAGTTCTTTAGGCATAAAACAAGGTATCTACTTGTTACTTACATAACAACATCATTAAGATTTACATTTTGTAATTTAGAGCTAGAACACAAGTTTACGTAAAATATATAGATATATGTACTATAAAATTATATACATTTCTACATTGAAAAATAATATACTTTTACTTCGCTAAGTTAAAAGAAAATAATGTAAACGTTGTACTATTAACGTAAAAAGCAAAAAAATGTAATATTACTTAACAACGCTCTACTTAGTTTCCTCTTTAACCGTAATATAATATATTTTATTTGAAAAATATAAATATGTCGTCAAATATAGTCAAAATCACATTAATATTTAACATAGAAGTTTCAAAATAAGTAAATATATTAGAACGGTATATTTTACAATTTTTTGTATCCGTTATTTTACTTTTTTAAAAATAAATAAATCAGCTTCACGCTGTATCCCGCACACAGCAGGGTAGACAGAAGGAATCTAGTGTTAAGACACTCCGTTCCCCATTTTTTGCCAAATTCTGGAGGCATTGTGTGTTGAGTGGCAGAACTCAACCGCGCTTAACCTCGACACCAGAGCGAAGAAGTGGAAATATAAATTTATTCATCTCCTCGAGTGGGGATCGAACCCACAACCAGTCGGTTTTGCAGTCACACCTCGTGCCGTTGCGCCACAACTCTTTTTTTGTATTTTTGTACTTTTGTATTGTACAACTCTTTTTTTGTATTTTTGTATTATACTTTCTTGACCAGACGGTTTGTCTGCCTGTCCATCTGTCAAGACGATTTTCTTAAAGAAGGCGTGGAGGCACTGAGCTGATATTAATATAAATAAGTTCTACAGATAAAAAAATTACTTCTTATTAATTACTTCTATGCCAACGTAAGCAAAAGATACGAGTACGAGCGTTTATGCTTCATTTCTGCGGCAAATAGTTTGAAACTCGCTGTGAAATCAAAATCTTCCGAAAAATGTTTTAAGTATATCGTATGAAAATACCATTATAAACGTATTTTTGCAGTTCATTTCATACAAAATGAGTGCATATAACTGCAAATTTAAGTTTGCTAACTTTTATAAGTTCTACTTCCCGTTGACCTGCAATCGTGAAATTGCTACAGAGCCCTCGATGGGCGAGTCCGCACCTGACCTTTCTTTTTCTTTAAGCTTTACAAACTATGCGTATAATACAAAGGTGAGCTAATTTTATTCTAATTGACGTTCATATGTAAATCAGAATAAAGTTATTAATATTCTTGTTTACGTTCCTATGCACTCATTTTGAATGAAATGAACCACAAATATAAGTTTATAATGGTTTTATCTGTAATCTATACTTTCAATAAAATCATAACGATTGGTGTTTGTACTTGGAAGGTATTAAAAAAATAATAATTTGGGGACCTTTATTAATGTAGTAGAACACAAAACAAAGGTGTTTTAATTTTATTGTTTGTTTGTGCGTTTGTTATCGCTAATCTCAGAATCGGCTTAAGCGACTTAAATGTAATTTTTACTATTGGATTTTGGCAAGTTTTCGTTAACATATAGGGTTTATTTTATTACAATCGGTTCATAAATAAAAAAGTTATATCAATTTAATTTACTTAGTTAAGCAAATTTGCTAATTGCTATAACAGTTATTTTATACAACTGTTTTACTGAATTGGCTGAATCTTTATCTTTTAATGTATATGATGATAAAACACATCGATATTTTAAAATTTAAGATCGGGATCGGATTTTACGCGGGAAAAATTTCCCTTGCCGTGCACGCGTACTTACCGACTACCTAAATACCGTATAGTTAAATATTTTTTTTCAAATACAACAAATTTTAGAAGCAAAATCAAATAAATACTCAAAAGACTTAAATTAATTAATGAGGCCGTTTCTGTATCTGTAAAACCGATTGGGTGTGGATTTGATTCCCACTCGAAGAAATGAAATATTTACTTAAATTTATATTTCCATTTCTCCGAAAATTATAATTTCATTTTAAAGTATGTTGTTTGACAAAATTGCTACTTCCTAAAAAAGTTATTTTATAAGTACAAATTGAATGAGCTAAGTCTTTAGCTCTCAATGTTTTGTCGTTTGACATTGTTTGTAAATTATTATTTATATAATACTAGCGGCCCGCCCACGGCTTCGCCCGCTTAAAATACATGATTATTGATTTAATAAGCTAAGAATTGATTGACAACTATAATGACTTCTAATATGATTTTGTGAGTCAACCATAAAAGATAGACATATGCTGTCTTGGCATATTTTTTTATAATTTTATGTAGAATATTTCCGTTGTACATGGTTTCGCTGTAGCTTTAACCTAAATAACAGCCTTACCTTTTAACCTTAAATAATAGCCTTAATGCTGCACACGCGACGGAAGCTTAAAAAATCAAGTAACTTCTCCCGTTTTCCCAACATTTCCTTTCACTGCTCTGCTCCTACTGATTGTAGCGTGATGAAAAGTATACTATGACCTGCCCAGGAGTATGAAGAATAACTGTATCAAGTTTCGTTAAAATCCGTCAAGTAGTTTTTGTTTCTATAAAGAATATACAGACAGACAGACAGACAGACAGACAGACAAAAATTTTACTGATTGCATTTTTGGCATCAGTATCGATCACTAATCACCCCCTTATAGTTATTTTGAAAATATATTTCATGTACAGAATTGACCTCTCTACAGATTTATTATAAGTATAGATGTATGTAGAAAGAACTACGTTTATGCGCAGTCACGGTTTACCTAGTCAGATATGAAATAACTAAAAAAAGCTATTAAATACGATAATTAAATTAATTCCCAAAACACTTAAATTACGATGTATTTAATGTATAATCAAACTAAAATAATTAATCCATTTTTAGGGTTCTGTACCTCAAAAGGGATAATACGTAACCCTTATAGAATCACTTGTCGTCCGTCTGTCAAGACTATTTTACTTGAGATAGCGTTGAGGTATGAATCTGACAGTAATATGAGATATTCAGGTATACAGTTCCTTGGAGCACAGAAATCAAGTTAATACAACACAGTCAAAATTTATGAGCATATATGTATGTATCGCTTTTGCTTCAGTTTGTATGAAATTCACTGCGCAATCAAAACCTATAGTGTACTTCCCGTAAACCTACAGCTATAAAATTTAGGGCGAAGTACGATCTTACAATAAAAATCGATAAAGTAAAAATTTATAGATATTTCATAGAAAAAATCATTACTTGTATTTGTACTTACATACATACCTATAATATAAGAGCCTGCAAACTAACGATTATTAACTTCTCTTAATCACAATCCTGAAATTGACACAAAGTCTCGGTGAGAGAGTTGGCCGGTTTTTTCTTAAATGCACTTAAATAAACATTATTGTATATTTCAAGCGGGCGTAGCCGCACGGGTGCCGCTAATATATAAATTTCGGATATTTTCTTTTATTTGCACAGCAATTTCTCATTTCTTGTCAAATTTACATACGTTAATGTACCCTATAGATTTTGATTACGCTGCGAATTTCATACAAAAAAGCATCAAAAACGATGTAATAACGCCCGTATATTTCAATTGTGTTAACATATAATAGAATCTTAAATTTTTCAAGGAGTTGTTAAATCGATAATAATTTCACCTTGATACCTTTACATGATCTTGATATAAATGGTCACAGACACACATACAGATGGACAAATAAGTGATCTTATAAGGGTTACGTTTATTTTTTTTTCAGGTACGGAATCATCAACACCTATCTCACTATTCAGCATGTATCGCGATCGACGGATCAACGTGTGATGACATAGCAAGGGATCTCAGTACCTATCCTTGTGACCCCCATGTAAGTTCAGCAATTTTCAGTTGCCCAGCGATATTTGAGAATTTATGAGTTTTTTTTCTAAAAATGACGCACACAGACCCTGACCTGTCAAAGCGAAAACATCGCATACGCCTCATTTACGAAATCGAATCGCAGGTAATGGCGGTGAAGGTGAACGTTGTTTAGGTTTATTATAGAAAATAGCTAATTGCGTAAAATCCCTTTCTCGTTCGGGCATGTTTTATGAGAATAAAAAATACTTTTGTAATAGTAGATGTTAACGTTATTAGTATCTATTCATAATTGCCTCACACGTTAGCTATATGGATGAAAATCATGAATTAAAAATAATAATCCTACGTCTAAACTGTTCAGTAACTTACCTTGATAATTTTTTTAGGTATGTAATAATTTTATTGAGTTATTGTACAAGGAATCAAAAATATATTGTAAATTATACTTAAATGAGAGTTTTGTTAAACAAGCAATTTTATTAATTTAACTGAATTTTTATTGAAAGAATAGCATTTCTATGTTTTTTCAACTGTTGTATTCATATTATTTATTTTCATAAACTTTTAATTGAGGCGTAACTTAATTTTTATAGTACAAATTATTAAGATATCCAAAACTTAATATGTAGGAACAGAGCCACCACTTCTTCTGAGTGCAATGTCGATACTTGTGTAGTATTAGTGTATAGATTTCTATCTTTACCTTTTTCTGTCTAAATGATGAAAGATCAATTTGTTTTTATGTAATAAGTAAAAATAAAATTTCCTTAACCAATTCTGGAAATTCTATTTTCCAGTATAATAATAACCGGAAAGTATCTTTTAATTTAAGAAGTTAATTTATTAAGCGTTAGTGTGTCGATAGTTTCCCAGAATAAATAAGACATTGCATAAAACGTATATAATTAGATAGTTAAAAAATATATGTTAAAATTATATTAATAAGCAATAATTGAAAATTATTCTTGTGTAAACCCGTCTTTTATAATATATATCTCCCGATTTAATCTCTCTCGTCCGTGACCTTGCCTTTGGAATACTTGCAAAACAAGTTAAGAAGAAAATCTGAATAATGGTCTATTTTATTTATGTTACAGATAAAAGTTATTAAAAACTTACAGTTATGGTTCATTTCATACAAATTCATTGCATACGATCATAAATTTAAAATTAAATTTTATGAGTTGCACTTCCCGTTGACTTACAACCCTTAAATTTGTACGGAACCCTCGACGGGAAGGTCATAATTGCATTTGCAAAGTGTGATTCGGAAAATATTCAAAATTATCATATTATAGAGGCCAGTCGTGGCGCAGGGGCACAAAATGTGACTGTAAAACTGACTGGTTGTGGGTTCGATCCCCACTCGAGGAGATGAAATATTTACTTAAATTTATATTTCCATTTCTTCGCTCTGGTGTCGAGCAAAGCCGGTTGGAAACGGAGTGTCTTATACTAGGTTCTCTCTGCCTACCCTGCTGTGTGCGGGATACAGCGTGAAGCTGATTTATTTATTTATTTTTGATCACATTATAAATTATTATAAGTGTTGTTAGAACACGAAAGCAAATCAGTTTATTAAATAAGTTAATTCGTAATTAAAGCGGGTGAAGCCGTGAGCGGCTCACTAGTTACAAAATATAAGTTTCTTGATTTACTGAAATATTTAAGAGGAAAGCGTCGTTGTAAAATATAGCTACTTTTATTATAAGCTTAAAATAATAAGACGGGGAGCGGATGTTAGACTTCGATATTATCTGTTTGTCTACATATAATAAAATTGTAACAGGACTTAACTTAAACTATCTTTTTTATAGAAATAAAACACATCTTTTAGTAAAAAAAAATAGTTTCCTTATTATGAACTAAATAGCTTTTGTGGCTTTTTTTAATTTGAATCGATCCCCACTCGAGGAGATGAAATATTTACTTCAATTTATATTTCCATTTCTTCGCTCACTCACTCAACATGCAATACCTCCAGGACTTGGCGGAAAGTGGGGAATGGAGTGTCTTAACACTAGGTTACCTCTGCCTACCCTGCTGCTGCTGTTGCCTGTTGATTTATTTATTTAATCTCTACTCTGTAACATATAAAATGAGAACTAAACCATAGACAACTTCTACAAAAAAAATAAAAATAAAATAGAGGCAGATAATAACAATTACTATGGAACAGAAATGGTGAATCACGTTTTATGTAAAACACTGTATTATAACTTCAACACAGCTTTATCTGTGTATTTTTGTACTATATCATTATGAAATTTCCATTAAAAGGCTTCGGGCAAACGTTAAAATTGTGAATAAAAAGCATTAATAAGTTATTCAATTTGTAATAGAGAACCGTAATATCCTGATCTTTTTAAATTAAATGCTCTTATGTTGAGAGGAATACGTACTCGGAAAATAAAGGCTGCTTTCATAGTTTTTATCATGGACGTTTTACAAGAGTATAAAAAAAATTGTAAACACATTTCTACTTCTGATAAAAGTAAGTAAATATTTCATTTAAAAAAAATATTTGCAATTTTGGTTGGAGGGTTAACGCAGTTTAATTCTTTCTATATATTATAACAGAGTTAAATTTTTTATATAAAATAAAAAAATAAATCAGCTTCACGCTGTATCCCGCACACAGCAGGGAGGCAGATGGAACCTAGTGTTAAGACACTCTGTTCCCCACTTTCTGCCGAATTCTGGAGGCATTGCGTGTTGAGTGGCAGAACTCAACGCCGCGTTTAACCTCGACACCAGAGCGAAGAAATGGAAATATAAATTTAAGTAAATATTTCATCTCCTCGAGTGGGGATCGAACCCACAACCAGTCGGTTTTACAGTCACCTCAATTCCACTTTTATATAAAAAATTGAATTATTTATGATTTAATATAATGATTTTAATATTTCGAGAAATTATTAATTACCTCAGATTTATGTATTGCTTAACATAAGAAAAAATGTCCACTTTATTAAGTAGCTTAAAATGCTAAAGTGTCCATTAAATAGTGTTGTGCCTATTAGACTGTCGTAGACGGGGAAGTGGTTACGAATGCACGTAGCTCGGCTACGTTCTTACCTAACTTTATTAGTTCCTAGTGTCAAGTAGCACAGCTAAAACTAAATTTTGTTATTACAATTAAAAATAAAAGAAAAAAAATGTACTTAAGATAGTTTAAATGAAATGAATAATATCAAATACTCTGTAACTTGTACAAAAAAATCAAATAAATAAATCAACTTCACGTTGTATCTCACACACAACAGGGTAGGCAGAGGTAACCTAGTGTTAAGACACTCTGTTCCCCACTTTCTGCCGTATTCTAGAGGCATTGCGTGTCGCGTGGCAGAACTCAACGCCGCGTTTAACCTCGACACCAGAGTGAAGAAATGGAAATATACATTTAAGTAAATATTTCAGCTCCTCCAGTGGGGATCGAACCCACAACCAGTCGGATTTACAGTCACACTTCGTGACGCTGCGCCACGACTGGTCTCTATTATAATATAAAGCTATTAATATTTAAATTTCGATGTTAAAATAATTGTCGTTATGTAATAATAAATTGATCCAAGTAATAGAAATGTTGTCCAAATGTAAGTCACATCATTTATATTAATTTATGTTTAATAGTTGCAGTATTTATATATATTTTTTCACAGGGTAAGCAGAGAGAACTTAGTTAAGTCACTCCGTTCCCCATTAAACCTTGAATTCTGGAGGCATTGCGTGTTGAGTGGCGGAACTTAACGCCGCGCTTTGCCTCGAGACCATAGCAAAGCAATAAAAATATTAAATATTTTTAGCCTCGAGTGGAAATTGAATCTGTGATCTGAATATAGTGCCTTTGGGCCACAAATGGCCTGTCGGTCTCAGTATTTATATAAAATTCAGTAAATTAGTTATATTAATATAAAATATAATAGGGCACTACGATATCTTCTGCAATACATGTACGTACATACGTTTGCACATATAAAATTAATAAAATTAATAGCAAAATGGAAAATTATTAATAGTCAAGTAAATTTATTTGCCTTTTATAGAGAAAAACAACTTTATATAAGCTTATTCGCTGTAACCGCTGGTTCACGGCCACTTGAGAAGAGCCTTGATTGCAGCTCGCTTACTTACATTCACACACACTAAGGTAAACTTTCCACACAAGTGCCCGCAATTCTATCAAATACTATATTGAAATTGAAATGTACGTAAAATTTCGTACACACACAAACATAAGTATATTATTTATTACATACGTAACGATGCGTTGATGTGAGCGTAAAATATTTTTTAATATTCGTTATATAATTTTTTAAATAACACAATTTTTTTATTTGTGAATTGCACATGTCATAAAAGTATATGAAATATATTTTTTTATTTTAGCTTCACATAAAGTAGGGTAATCTAATATTAAGACACTCCGTTGCCCAGCGCACAAGCGGATGACTGCAAGCGCGACGGGTTGCGGGTTGGATTCTCAATCGAGGAAATAAAATATTTAGTAGTCTTGAGGCAAAGCGCGGCGTTGAGTTTCGCCTCTCAACGCTCTAGAATCTGGGGGAAAATGAGGAATGAAGTAACTTAGCACTAGGTCTCCTCTGCTTACCCTGTTGTATGAGGGAAGCTGAAAATAAAGTCAATACTTTAAAAATGTCTATTAATATAAATAATATACTATAATTTAGGCCGGTCGTGGCGCAGCGGCACGAGGTGTGACTGCAAAACCGACTGGTTGTGGGTTCGATCCCCACTCGAGGAGATGAAATATTTATTTAAATTTATATTTCCATTTCTTCGCTCTGGTGTCGAGGTTAAGCGCGGCGTTGAGTTCTGCCACTCAACACGCAATGCCTCCAGAATTCGGCAGAAAGTGGGGAACGGAGTGTCTTAACACTAGGTTCCCTCTGCCTACCCTGCTGTGTGCGGGATATAGCGTGAAGCTAATTTAATTTAATTTTTATTTTTACTATAATTTAAGAAAAAAATATTAGGCATTATCCATAATTTTGAAAAGAAAATGCATTTCAATCTATAATTCGTTTGAACTAAAACTTCCATTTGTTTATTTATATGAAATGGGAAAATTACGGCATCAAAGTTCTAGGCAAACAAGATCGCTTACAGCGCCGAGAGCGACGTACTAGGATAGCAGCGTTGAAGAGAGCTCGATCTGGCTTACACGTGGCGCACTCACACACTCACAGCGCTGCAGTTGTGGGCGTATTGTGTATACAGGTCACAATTACAAACGTGCCAGACTGGAAAACGCATTTAGCCGGAAAAGATGCAACAGATCGATATCTGCCATAAATTCATAATTAGAACAAAATATTTTAGTAGATTTTTAATTTAACCACGACTGTTATATTTAGGTCAGGCCGAAGTGATTTCCTATTATCACAAAAGCAATTATTCCCAATATTCAGCGAATTCGGACGCACTTTTAATGTGAACCCTAGCAAGTTCTCGTAGATTTCAAATGAAATGAAAACCGCAGAAAGTCTTGACTTCTTTCTAAAACTAAAGCGCTGGTAACGACTTTCTAGCTGCGTTTCCGGTTTTATTAAGCAATGTAAGCTGACGAAACGAAACGTGAAGCTTAATTAGTAATTGGATTTGAAATTCCAAGCAAGTTTTTAGTTTTTCTAGTTTCTCCCGTTGACAGTTGGCCGTTAACAAGTTTGTTTTAGACATAAATAAAAATAAGGCCATCCGGTGACCTTATTTTACAATGTACGGTAAAATTAGAATATAACTCCGCTTATTGCCTCTACGTTCATATAATCAAAGCTATTTTTACCATATATTGTAATAAAAAATTGAAAAGTAACATGGTATAAAAATCAACCTGTATCCAAGAACAATCTTCATTTTATATATCGTTGTTTTTGTAGTTTTACGTATATATATAGAAATTGTAATTGTACTCATAACGAATCCGGCAACAATAATACCAATCAAGATCGTTACAATTTAATTATTGGATATTTGGTATACGCTTTTATTATGGTTACATAAAAGGAATTTTACTCTATACATTTTTCTTGTATTGTATTAACTATAGGCTTCTATTTGAAAAGTGATATATTTTTATTATTTTAAAAGCTTAATTATTTTTAAACGTTTAAATAAAAGGTGTAGGCCAGTCGTGGCGCAGCGGCACGAGGTGTGATTGTAAAACCGACTGGTTGTGGGTTCGATCCCCACTCGAGGAGATGAAATATTTACTTAAATTTATATTTCCATTTCTTCGCTCTGGTGTAGAGGTTAAGCACGGCGTTGAGTTCTGTCACTCAACACGCAATGCCTCCAGAATTCGGCAGAAAGTGGGGAACGGAGTGTCTTAACACTAGGTTCCCTCTGCCTACCCTGCTGTGTGCGGGGTACAGCGTGAAGCTAATTTATTTAATTTAATTCTTAATCTTAAAAGCCAAATTTAGATGACAAGAATACTCCAATGTACCGTACTCTACCACATTCAGTATTTCAATACTGTCCAGGTCTCATCTTTAGGCATAAGCGTTCCAGCTTGTGGGTGTATCGTTTTGAAGTTGGCACGTGCGAACCGAATAGAAGGATAGTCCGACTATATCGAATCGTATTAAACCCTTCAAAACACTTATCACGTTCAGCTTTCAAACGTTGGTTCCACTCATTGCATCCAATTCTTTCGCAAAGCAAGTGCATTAAAAGCGCATACCGACATAAAAGAAAAGCATAAAATATTTAAATTTTTAAAATTAGTCAACTAACGCACTGTATATCTAAAATGTGCTTCAACATTTGTGACAAACATGCACAGAACAGAACAAAATTAACAAGTTACAGTTAACAAGCTGTGTTTGTGTAAACTCCGCTAACTAGCTGCCTTTTTACGTATATATGAATGGGATCTGATGCACCTCAAACATTTGCCGCATCTATAAACTTTGAGGTAATTATTTAATTTAACGAAATGGCGTACGTAATCAATTTTCATTTTACGTACGTGGATGATGTGAGGCAGAAAGTTCCAATGGATTATATAACGTCTATATTAAAGTTGAGGCCGGTCGTGGCGCAGCGGCACGAGGTGTGACTGCAAAACCGACTGGTTGTGGGTTCGATCCCCACTCGAGGAGATGAAATATTTACTTAAATTTATATTTCCATTTCTTCACTCTGGTGTCGAGGTTAAGCGCAGCGTTGAGTTCTGCCACTCAACACGCAATGCCTCCAGAATTCGGTAGAAAGTGGGGAACGGAATGTCTTAACACTAGGTTCCCTCTGCCTACCCTGCTGTGTGCGGGATACAGCGTGAAGCTAATTTAATTTAATTTAATATTAAAGTTTATTCTCAATTATTTATCTGTGTGCTTCAGTGTTGTGTTGAAACACTTGTTTGTTTTAACTATTATGTTTTACAAAACATTGAACATCACTAAAAGAAATGTGTTTCTCTGAAGTAAGCTATCGGAGGCGACGACGTTCATTAGTTGTGTTTATAAAAATCTAAGAAATACATTAATTTGTTTACTTTTCAATTCTATAATGAATACATTAGTGCGCGTTTTTTAATTATAAAAAATAAATTATATTTATAAAACACGATTCTGGATTCATTTTATTTTTAGAGATTGTAACAAGCATATAATAATTTCGACGTAGCTTGATGAGAACGTATGGTCTTAGTACATACGTAGGTTTAGTGATTAAAACGCTTGAATTGGGTTTCCAAGAGGCGCGGGTTCAAATCCAGCTACTACATAGTTCATTTTAAGGGTTCCGTACCTTTTTAAGGAATAAAGAAACCTTTATGAGATCACTTTGTTTACAGACAGACATGTACTTTATCTCAGACAGGCTTGGAGATATGAAGTTGAAATTTAATCTATATACTTAAATCTACGGCCCCATGATTTCCTGATATTTCTATATTTGCTTTGAAAGATATGGTCGTTTATATAGCAAAAAACGCGTATTTCGACACTATCAAGGGAATTGAAATTCATAGGATATTTCTGGTTCACCTAGAATTATGAAATTTGGCAGCTAGCATCTACAGTTAGTACTAGTTCAAGAAAATATCTGAAAATTATATATTTGTGGTTAAACCCTAAAAAAATAATACGCTTGAAAAGGGGGTAAAACTTGGTATTCAAGCCGATAGTTCAAGGAGGTATCAAATGAAAGGGTTATGCTCAAAACTCTCTAAAGACTTCCAATTTTCAATGGAACCCTCGGTAGGCGAGCCCGATTCGCCCTTGTCCGGTTTTTTAAAATAAAATCAGCTTCACGCTGTATCCCGTACACAGCAGGGTAGGCAGAGGGAACCTAGTGTTAAGACACTCCGTTCCCCACTTTCTGCCGAATTCTAGAGGCATTGCGTATTAAGTGGCAGAACTCGACGCCGCGCTTAACCTCGACACCAGAGCGAAGAAATGAAAACATAAATTAAAGTAAACATTTCATCTCCTCGAGTGGGAATCGAACCCACAACCAGTCGGTTTTACAGTCACACCTCGTGCCGCAGCGCCACGACTGGCGGCCTTTTAAAATACTTTTTCTAAATAAATATAGTATTTTCTGCGCTCTGGTGTCGAGACAAAGCGCGGCGATGAGTTCCGTCATTGAACAGGCTATGCCTCCAGAATTCGGTGGAAGGCAGGGAGCAGAATGTCTTAACACTAGGCTCACTCTGCATACCCCGCTACAGCGGGAAGCTGAAAAAACAAAAGTCTAAAATATTCTTGATTGATTATAATATGAATGTACCAAATATAAAATAAACGGTTATTCCTCTAGTTCAAGAGGAAGCCAATACGTATCGAGGACAGAATTATCTTTACCTACGTAGATATCATATATAGCATATGACACAAAGTGACAAATCATATACATCAGTTGATCGCATACCTTGATGTATCATATCAGTATTGACTGGTGTTGTAATTCAGCACCCACGATATGGATCAATTTTGATTTACGCATAGGCACTATTGAGGATTGAAATAATTATCGTTCGTATGCTTCGTTTAATTGCACATGTAAACCATACAGGCATATATTTATCTATTCATATTTAAGTAGGTAATTTAAGAGAGTTCTGCCACTCAACACGCAATGCCTCCAGAATTCGGCAGAAAGTGGGGAACGGAGTGTTTTAACACTTTGTTCCCTCTCCCTGCTGTGTGCCGGATACACCGTGAAGCTGATTTGATTTTTTATTTATTTAAGAGAGCCAAGATTAATTTTATTAAATACGCTAAACATTATTTCCAAAATATTTCACATTAATCAATATCTAAAATTATCTTTAGACGATACTCTTAGTTTAGTTTTAACGTACTAACATTAAACAAAAAATAACCAAAACACTAATATTAACTGTAGAACAGTAACATTCACAAATAAAAACTTTAAAATTCGATTATGAATGGAGGTAGCAAATTGAAAAATCCTTACGTTGGCTGTCCAGGTTAAATAAGCCGGGACACGGTGATACAGACGTGATAATGTTGTTCGACGCGTGCGCCGACAATTAAGCTCACTCGCTAACGAGCACGTAGGTGCCATTGTAAGGATACCGCCTGATTAAAATTTTTAGTACTGTATGCAATTTTTTGATTTTGTTACCAGCTTTATACGTTTCAGAATTTTTTTTTTGTAATAATTAATATTCTTCACATCGGCAGGGTAGGCAGGGGGAACTTAGTGTTAAGACACTCTGTTCCCCGCTTTGCCTCGACACTAGAGCTAAGAAATGAATATATAAATTTAAATAAATATTTCATTTTCTCGAATGGGGATCGAGCCCACAACCAGTCACGGTCATACTTTGTGCCCGTGCGCTACTACTGGTCTTGTAATAGCTAATCTCTCTCATTTTAAAATATACATTCTTCACATAGTTACATATAAAAAAAAACATTTAAATTTGTTTTAGTTTGATGAAATTTAAAAACAAACAACTTTCTTAATGAAGTGTGTAGTAACGATTGGTAGATTAAATTGGTGACATACACTTTGTCATGTTTGCTATCAATATAAAAGTTTTTTTTTTTATTTTGGGAAAAATCGAAAACATAAAACATTCTGCGGTCGACTACAAAAATATCCTAACAGTATACAAATTGATGAATACTCTGCAACGATTTAAAAAAATAATACGGGATGTAGTATTTGTTAGAAATGTAAAGTAACATTTGCAATATTTTTGTACAAATTGTATGGAAGTTCAGACTAATAATTTGAAACCGTGTTTTGGTTGTAGATTGTTTAGAATTTTTGTTGCAGTTTTGCTGTGTGTAAATTAGAAATATTATTAAGAGAATATAACTTATAGTATACAATAATTTATATATAATAGGCACAGGAATTTATACAGACAGCTTAAAGCATTAATTTTCTGCAGCTTTAAAGCAGAACTACACGTTTAAAGCAGAGCTATCTATAAACCTTTTTAATAAATTTGTTGGTATATGGAGAAAAAAATAAATAAAACGATATAGTGTAGCAGTCTGGTTTTACCAACATGTGCTGACAGCCGTCAAAGATCACTTGCATTGAACAGTGATGGCCCGTAAGCATTTTATTTTAGCAATTTGAATTGAATAGTTCGGAAAAACATGTTTCTGTTAAAAAAAATAAAGCAAAAAAAACTTTATTCACATAAACTGTTGCGAACATGTTTTGATTTTTTCCTCTATTTAGATTCGGAAATTTTCTATTAAGGTATTTTTTTAGATTAGTTGTATGCTAATCAGCTCCACGCTGTATAACGCACACGGCAGGGTAGGCAGAGGGAACCTAGAACTCAACGCCGCGCTTAACCTCGACACCAGAGCGAAGAAATGGAAATATAAATTTAAGTAAATATTTCATCTCCTCGAGTGGGGATCGAACCCACAACCAGTCGGTTTTACAGTCACACTTCGTGCCGCTGTGTCACAACTGGCCTCAACATGCTAATAATATTTAATAACGTACAATAATCTTTAGAAAATGTACAAGTTAGTGTGAATGTATGTGCTGTGAAGTGTATCAAACATAGATTCCTGAAGTACTTCAACTTCATGTAAAGCTTCAAAGTTATACCTCTCAGCGACAGTATAACATTTTTTAAGTGCCTTAGGAATAGTAGATAAATGTTAAAGTTATGTAAAAATATCTATCAATTTCAAATATTTTTTCACTTTTAATATATACTTGCTTGTGTATTTATAACTATATCAACTAGCGGCCCCCATGCCTAAGGCTACGTCCGCTTGAAATATACGAATGTTTATTTAAGTGTATTTATAAAAAAGCAGATTAAGCACGAGTCGGACTCGCTCATAGAAGGTTCTGTACCAATTTCAGTTTTGTGATTGGTAATCTTAAAGGCTTTAATGATGCAGTGAATAAAGTTAAGAAACTTAACTTTGCGGCCATATTTACTTATTTAGTACGACATGAACTACAAATATATATACGTTTGTAATATTTTTTTATAATGAAATACTAATATTTTTTACTTTTCTAATCGCTATTTGTATCGTAAGAACGTAGTTCGTCCTAAATTTCAGCTGTATGGTTGTGTATGGTTTTGATTAGGCGGTGAGTTTCATATGAAGCAAAAACGATACGTAAATCATCTTTTGACTGCGTTGTATTAGAAGCTAAATTTCTGTGATCCAAGGAACTGTAAACTTGAATATTTGATATTATTTTCAGATTCTCACGGCAATCTTAAGTTACGGGTTAACGGGTCTTGACAGATGGCCAGACGTTCAATAAAGTGATTCTATAATGGTTCCGTATTTTCCTTTTGCCGTACAAAACCCTAAAAATAGATTGAAATGGATGCACTAAATAAATTAAGTAATTTAAGTGCTTTAGAATTAATTTGATTATCGTATTATATTAAAAAAAAAAATGTTTAGTTTTCCCACAAAAATTACGACTCTCCACTTCCACTCTATGTTTTACATAGAGTGGAACAATCTATATTGCCCCACGAATCTCTATTTATCATTGAGAAATTTCAAACACTACGTAGCTGCTTGAGAGGATATCAACTTGCATTGCAGAATCCTAAATCTTGGAATCTTGCTCGATTTAAAATCATATAATGTCCAGTTTCTTCTATCATCATACAAATAATAATTTACAAAGAATATAAAACAATAAATCATTGAAAACTAAAGATTTGGCCAATTCAATAAAACAGTTGTATAAAATAACTCTTTTAGAAAGCAGCAATTTTGTCGAACAACATACTTCAAAATGATATAACTTTTTTATTGTATCAAAATACCCTTTATGTTACTCTGCAACCAGAGGTTATAAATCTTTCAGTGTTAGTTCCATAATAATCGGTTCAGCTGGTTCAGAGGTTAGCCCGTATAAACAGGAATACAGACAGACAAAAATTTTAAAATTGTTTAATTGTGTTTTGGTATCGTGTAAATAACTATATGCACTTCTAAAAACACAGTTATATTGATATCAAAGACAGATTCTATAATTTTGCATTGTGCAGCTACGCCCGCTTGAAATATTCGAATGTTTATTTCAGTGTATTTAAGAAGAAACCGGCCAAACGCGAGTCGGAATTGCCCACCTAGGGTTCTGTAACAATTTCAGTATTGTGATTGGGAAATACCTTATAGGTTTTGATGATGCGACGAAAAAGTAAACAAACTTAAGTTTGCGTGCATAAGCACTTATTTTGTACTAGCGGCTCGCCCACGGCTTCGCCCGCATAAAATACATGATTATTGATTTAATAAGCAGAATTGATTGACAACTATAATGACTTCTAATATGATTTTTTACGACATTATCGTCAAAGAGTTTTTGATTGTTTTAATTAAAAAAATACGACCATTGTTGATATTTGATATTTATAAAATATACATAAAGCTAATTATTTATTACACGTTTATATTTTTGTAACTTTATGTTCTTTTTACCTATATAATATACTCTGTTAAATGTGCTGATGTCAGTCAATAATTTAATTTACTCATTCAGAAACAGCCTTAAATGTTAAATTATTGATTTGAAGGATTCATAATATTCATTGTAAAATAACTGTAATAATTGCATATTAACTCCTGTACAGTTTTTAAATTAGTTACATATATTATATGAACCAACCAACCAAAAAATCTTTGTATTTACTTGATATTTCTTTCAAGATCGTTCTTTATCTCTGTGTTGAATTAATTACGACTTCTTTCAAATGACGATAACTTTTTTTTTAATGAACCGATTTTGATGAACTAAACTTTAGCAGTTAAGTTGAGTTAAAACAAAGCAATTGGTGAAACTTTCAAGTAAATCGGTTCAGTACTTTCAGAGAAAATTGCGGGCAAAAATACGTCGACAGACAGACGAGAAATTAAAAAAAAATCTTTTAGCTTCCTATTATTCTTTTTAAGTGTCCCTCTATCCATTTCAGTCAAAATTACTAAATGTACAGACAAAATATTTTTATCGTACTGTCTTATTATATATAGAGATAAAATAAATTACGTAATTTTTTTTTTTTACTTTAATTAAATATCTATAAATTTTTACTTTTCAGGTTTTTTTTCTTTATTCGTCGTCCTAATTTTAAAACAGTAGGTCTAAGGGAAGTACACTATAGGTCCCTGATTACGCGGGAAATTTCATACAAAATGATGGAAAAACGATACATAATGCTCATATCTTGTGGCTGTCTTGTATTAGAAGTATATATCGGAATATTTGAAATTAATGCCACCTGATATCTCAACGCGATCTCACGTAAAATGGTATTGACTGACAGATAACAAAGTGATCCTATGAGGGTTCCGTTTTTATCCTTTTAAGTTAGAGTTCTGTAAACTCTAAAAACGAGATTTTTTGTTTGGTTATTTATACAAAAAAATAAAATAAAATTATATTCAATCAGCTTCACGCTGATCTCGCCTACCTAGTGTTACGACACTCCGTTCCCCACTTTCCGTCGAATGTTTTCGAGACATTGCATGTTGAGTGGCGGAGCTCAATGCCGTTCTTTTGCCTTGCTGCCATAGAAAATATTAATAAATAATAATTCATTCCATCAAGTGGGGATGGCACCCACAACCGTCGCATTACAGTCGCATCCTTGTGCCTCTGCGCAGCGACAGCCTCTATTTTATTGTTATGCTATGCGTTAAGTGTTTTGGTTAAGCCAATTATGTTTTGAAAATTGATTTGATTTGGCTTGCAAAAATATTTAATAGAAAAATGTTTAATTATTTCGCAGCTGTCTAGGTAAACCGTAACTGCGCGCAAACTGTAAACATAGTTTTTCCCAAATAAATTCCGATTTCGCAAAAATACCGGGTTAAAACATATATTATATATTACTTCACAAATCTCTATCTATCATTGACAAATTGCAAGCACGACGTGGTTGTTTGAGAGGGTGTCAACTTATATTGGAGAATCTTAAGTCTTGAAATCTCATCATATAAATAATAATTTACTAACAATATCAAACAATACAATAAAACGGTTGTATCCGTTGCAACGGTTGTAACGGTTGTGATCGTCCTAATAAGAAAGTAGCAGTTTTGTGATACAAAGATCATAAAATAGTTTTTTTGTGTTTTGGTATCATGTAAATTACTATATGCACTTAAAAAAAACAGTTATATTGATATCATGAATAGATTCCAAATTTTATTTTTATGTATATAGATATAAATAAGAGTAGTTTAAGTTCTTTTTTTCAGCTTTATGCTATATCTAATATCCCGCATGTAGCAGAATAATAGAGGGAATCTAGTGTTAAGATACTGCTTTTACCACTTTCTGCGCAATTTTCGAGGCATCACGTATACATCGAAGAAATGAAAATATTAAATCAAAAATCATTAGCTTCACGCTGTATCCCGCACACAGGTTCCTTCTGCCTACCCTGCTGTGTGCGGGATACAGCGTGAAGCTGACAAAAAAATAATAATCTGATTGACAGATCTGAAACACTACGAAATCCCTGAAGATTGTTAGCGTTTCCTCACCAAGACCTGACATTTTCTTTTTATAACTTTTACTTTAATTTTAATTTTAGTCATAATATTAAAGTTATAAGTATTTCGAAATCACGAACAATGAAGATATAATGAATGAGATATAACAGCGATTATATGAGCTATTTCTTGCCCTGTAAATAACTTTAAAATTTGCACACAGAATAGAATCCTGCAAATGACAATGCAATATTTACAGAGTATGAACCTAATATCCTTCCAAGGATGGTCAGGATTGCGAGAAAATACTTTTATGCATGTTTTTAGAACATTTGTCCAATATCCAATATTGTTCTTTGTTTTTAACTTGCAGTTAGTTTACACTAACTGACTTAATAATTTTGTTGTAATCATAAGCAACGTAACAAGTCATTATATGTAATGAAGTTCAGAAATATGAAGATTTTTCAACTTGTTTCCTATTAATGAAAATTATATCAAATTAATATTTCAGAAGTAATTGAAAACTTTGTGGTTTTGATTTATTTAATTAATAGGTAAAAGTCAGCTTTAATTATGATTTATAACCTCATTACGTTGATAAAAGCAAGCGTAGCTTTAGACAGTTTTAATTATGTACCTATAGTAAGATCAGGTTTTTTTTTATTATAAGGTAAACCAACCTTATAATCAAAAAAAAATATGAGAAAATAGCTCTTTCTAATATTTGTGGTAAATAATGACAGAAATCCTATGTATTCTAATTTCTGTCAAAGATTTCTAGACAAATACCGGTTTTGGTTGTAATTAGTAATTTGCCTTTAGTTTTATTATTTGGTTTATTACATAATTTATAAATACATCACACAAGACATGAGTTTAAAACTAAAAATGATAAAAATAAAGTAGTTGAAAAAAAAATACCTAGTTTTATTATAATAATATTATAACAAACTACTACTATAGCTATAAAATAAATTTAAAAGAAGATATATATAAACTGTACAAAATAAATAGAAACATCCTTTTGAACTACTACTTAACTTCAACATAAAATAACAATAATTATACGTCACAAAGGAGACGGAATTGAAGAAACCGTTTTAATATACCAATAGTGTAGGTGACTGTGCTGGCCTGCTACGATCGCTCGAAAAATTACAAAAGAGCTTACAAAGAGACTCGGTGGTAAAAAGAAATCCTAATTTTCCCCTTCTATCATCTCCACTGCACTTCATAAACTTGTAACCTAAAGGGTCTTATTGGACAAGCGATATAGGTCATGGCGATTGAGAGCTCTTTTGATGAAGTCGATTTCATATGAGGCATTATATTGTATAAAGTCAAGTAACTGATTTGAATATAATTATTTATAATTTTTGTTTGATTGTGGGTTCGATCTCCAATCGAGAAAGTGAATTAATATTTATTAATATTGTCACACATCACATCACATTAAATTGAAAAGATATATCCACAACAGTTTTCACTACATTTTGCGTTACTAGAACGTTATCGTCGTTTATATATAATGATTTTTTATTATGTTCGCCTTTTTACACGTGTATAAACACGTGTAATGGAGGTGTGGGGTGTAGGTTGTGCAAACCTTGTACTTTAAACAGATGTTCTATAAAAATTGAATCAGTATGGCATCGGTTAAGGTGACATACATTATAAAAAAATGATTTTAATATCTAAAAATAGTGGGGAATGGAGTGTCTTGACACTAGGTGCCCTTTCATTTTAATTGAATTGTATTAGTATTAAAAAAAAAGATAAAGAAATTTAATTCGGTTATTTCATCACATCAGCTTTGTGATATGAGATGCAAAATAAAAGCAATTTTATATAATAATATTTTATTCGATCTAATTAAGTAAAAAGCCAGCCAAGTGCGAGTAGGACTCGCCCACAGAGGGTTTCCTACTAACTTCAAGATTGTTGGTCAATGGGAAGAATAACTTATAAAAGTTGGAAAATTAAAGTTTGATGGCGTATGCATTCATTATGCATGAAATGAACTGGAGATAAATAAATACAAGTTTATCTATAATATAAATATATTTTTTATGAATATTTTTCTTTATTTGTACTGCAAGTTTCCACTTTATGCCAAATTTTACTATTCTAGTTCTATGTCGATATATAATCGATTAAAATTGACAAACTTATCTTTGCGATCTTATATCAATAAGGGTTCCGTTTTTAAGATAGAGAGCCCAAATAAATAAAAAAAAATCATAGATTATAGACCCTAAGCAACATCATATAGTATGATGTGTCATATTGCACGCGATGTTGTTATTTCAAGGTAGAGAGATCCAAGTACGCATCAAAACACTCCGTTCTCCGCTTTTCTTCCAAATATGCAGAAATAATGAAAAACAACCACACTTTGTCGTAAAAATAGGAGCGCCAAACGCTACGGTCTCTACATACCTCTTTCGCCTCGTCCACTGTCATCAACCTCTTCATACATGCCCTTCGGGGGATCCTCATGCTTTTTACGTGACCTCGGTCAACCGAGGTCTCCCCCTACCTCTCTTACCGCTCACTTTTCCATCGTAAATCTTTTTTGCCATTCTTTCATCACTCATTCGTTCGACGCGCCCAAACCAGCTGAGCACGTTCTTCTTCATTCTTACCGTGACATCCTCGCTAGTACCTGCCATTCTGTGTACCTCTTCATTGCGGATTCGATCAGCTTAGCTGACTCCGCATATCCTACGAAGAGATCGCATTCATCCTTCTTCTTTTTTGATTCATCATTCATTCTTCTTCTGTAATACCCACGTTTCGCTGCCGTATAACAGAGTCGGTACCAAAACTGCATTGTGTACGGCCAAACGCGCAGCTGTGCTGACGTTTCGCCGTCTCATCAATGCAGCTAAGGCTCCGTTAACTCTGTTACCGGCAGCAATACGACTTTTCACATCCATTTCGTATCTTCCATCTCTACTAAACATACTTCCCAAGTATACCACTTCATTCACTTGTTCTAATATCTTACTATTTATACTGATCTTGCATTCCGTCCTTTCTTCATCTCTAATTATATACATATATTTAAAAGCATAAGTAAATAATGAATTCGTTAGTCGGTATCTTATATAAATATTGGACGGCACTCGACACGTGTATGCATATTATAATATTAAGTTCTGCAAGGCAAAATATAATTTACAAGGTAATGTGGTTGATCCGCTTTTGATCGTAAGTAATGAATTTTCGTTAGCGAGGTCACAGTTAATATAATAAATATTGTTTTTGATTTCATATTATATAAATTGAAATATTTAAATGTTAAGTAATACGTCGTTCTCTACTTCACCGACAATAAAATTAAAAATCCGAGTTCTATGGTCACTCCGAATAAAATTTAAGCTGTAAATTTCACTCCACATTTTTTTACGTACTGGCTTTATTATATTTGCAAGTAAGTATACTTAGAGGCCAGTCGTGGCGCAACGGCACGAAGTGTGACTGTAAAACCGACTGGTTGTGAGTTCGATCCCCACTCGAGGAGATGAAATATTTACTTAACTTTATATTTCAATTTCTTCGCTCTGGTGTAGAGGCTTAGCGCGGTGTTGAGTTCTGCCACTCAACACTCAATGCCTTCAGAATTCGGCAGAAAGGGGGGAGCGGAGTGTTTTCACACTAGGTTCCCTCTGCCTACACTGCTATGTGCGGGATACAGCGTGAAGCTGACAAAAAAAAGTATACTTCCAACTTGCACTAGACTATTAGGTAGATATGATTTGGTGCCTATTGGTATATATATATATTTATATATATTTTCTCTTTTAAATTTAAACATGTTTGCGAGTGTGGATCAAACATATTTCTTAACTGCTTTACGATCGCCTCAAATAAATTGTAAACATATTTTATTTTATAAAACTTATATATATATATATATATATATATATATATATATATATATATATATATATATATATGTGAAATATAAGTTTATTACGAGGTTGATGTTATCAATAAAAACATTTACATACTTTTTTTAGAAAACTGGCCGGACCCCAACCATAACACGAGCTGAACCATATCGGTAAAAGTCAATGATTTACAGATCGAGAGGAAGTTGGACGTAATTTATTTTTTTCGCAAATATATTTAATTGGAATATATATTTCTACACTTGACTTATGGTTTAGATAAAGAAGCGAAAATATTGGTTATATGGTTCTAATATTGCGTACAGCAGTGTACGCAGAGCGTCCATGTAATCTTTCTCGGCAAAATTTCTCGGCTTCTTGAACATATTCGAGATATTACTTGTTGTAAGGCGGAAGTTAACGCTGCTAACCTGAGTGGAAAAGTAAAAACTCCATCCATAACCCTAAATGACAATCAAAACCACAATCATCGCGTTTTACTGTCGCGGTTCCACTGCGATTTCATTCTTCACTTTTCTTTCACTGCGCCCAGTAACAAAATGATGGGTCTTATTGTTTCGAGTGACATATATAAAACGAATTAGGCACGTTGTGTGGCGTTTCAGCATTATGTAAGCAGGAAATCATCAAAAGGTTCCATAACGCTATCCTTATATCATATATAATTAAGACTTCATAACCTGATGTGGAATTATCTTATCTTACCTATTTTACCGAATGAAAAGAAGCAAAGAAACTAACAGCTGTGGATTATTAATAAAAATAGCGGCCCGCCCGCGGCTTCGCCCGCTTAAAGTACATGATTATTGATTTAATTAACAGAATTGACTGGCAACTATAATGAATTCTAATATGATTTTTATTACTTTGATTGATGATTTTTTCGTAATCGTGATCGTAATTTTTATCGTAATTTCTATAATTATTGATTGTGATTGTTTTGAATTAAAAAATACGACCAATGTTGATATTTGATATTTATAAAAATATACATAAAGCTAATTATTTATTATACGTATATATTTCTGTAACATTACGTTCTTTTTATCTATGTTATGTCTCGATTCGCTGGTAAGATTCTTGGCTAAAGAATGACATCATTCTTTAGCCAAGAATCTTACCAGCGCGATTTCTATATAACATTCGCAGGCACACTAATGCCTCGAGGTCATTCAAATGACAATAACTTTTTTTTAATACACCGATTTTTTGTATGTACCAAACTTTAAATGTCAAGTTGAATTAAAACAAAGCAATTGATGAAAGTTTTAAGTAAATCGGATCAGTACTTTCGGAGATTAGCGTGACCATACATACAGACAGACAGACAGACAGACAGAAAAGAAATTCAAAAAAAATATTTTTGCTTTCTATTATTCTTTTTAAGTGTCCCTCTATCCATTTCAGTCAAAACTACTAAATGTACAGACAAAATATTTTTACTCTTTTTTTTATATAATATAGAGAAGAGATAATAAGTTTATCAATAGAAACAAAGATATAATTACGTATATAATTGCTGATTATGCCAATATTAACGACTCGTTTTCCTTTGTTACTGATTCAACAGCAGTGTTTTTTATTTGCTTACAATGTAAAAATATTATCAATAGCTATCTATGACCTTGAAATTTTACGAGGATATAAACTGTCGTTGATTTTATGATTTTTCAAAGATTGATGATTTATCAAAGAGAAACTACATGAGGGGTCTCAATTGGTTGAATAATCAAATACGTAATGTTCATTATAACAATAAATTCCTAGGATTAACTTAATATGTACTAACATACAAGTATGGAAAACGAAATTTACCCAGCTCATTCCGGCATCAATTCAATCCATGATCATCCATGATCAATCCAGAATGATGGGAAACTGACTGTATAAGCGCAGACGGATGAATGACCCAGAAAGGTGATTATTTAATAATTTTTGTCAGTCTGATCAGAATGACGTCAGACTGAACGTGTGTTTAGTAGCTGTCATCGCTTAGACAGCAATCGAGTCGCACGCCATATCGCCGCCTGCGCCGTCTCCCCTCCCTTTCCTGACGTCAACTAGTAGCTCCAGAGAAATAATTTATTCTTGCTTTAGGAATTTTACCTATTCTATATAATATAATAGGATAATTTGAATCTTTAATATGTGAATAAAAATAAAAAAAACGAGATGCCGTAAAATTTTATAGTTATTTAAAATAAAATAGAGCCCGAGCCAATAAGGAGACGTGAAAAATAAAATGAACAACCTAAGGTATAATTGTTAATATGATTCCGTACCTTTTTAAGGAAAAAGTTGAGATTATGAGATTAATTTGTTATCAGTCCGTCTGTCTGTCTGTCTTATTTATGGTTAAGCCCTAAAAATAATAGCCTTAAAAGGGGGGCAAAATTAGATATTAAGGTCTTAGTTCAAGTGAGGTATCAGATGATAAGGCTCTGGCTAAATTAATTTGGAATTTCAGAAAAGCCTCCAATTCTCCAATTTTTCTACGGAACCCAGAGTGGGCGAGCCCGACTCGCACTTGACCGGTTTTTTTTGTATACGAATCCGTGTTAACGCGCAGAAGTTTTCCGTTGGACTGATTGTCAGTTTCAGTGTAATATCGCAATACAAATAAAGGTAAAAAAATCCGAATCCCGTACTCAGCAGGGTTGGCAGAGTGAACCTAGTATTAAAACATCCAGTCGCGTTAACAGTCACACTATACACCTCCGTCACGACTAGCCTCGACATATAAATATAATAATGAAATATATGTTAATATTTTTATCTAATTATATATCTTTCCTTCATAATGTATAGATATAGTATTAAGTATATTATAGGTATAAGTTAAGCAAAGTTTCTAACATAAAACGAGTTATAATCTAGTGGTCAAAGATGCTGCGTAACAAGAAAGTTTCAATATTCGGTGGGAAGTATGTGTGAAAATTCCGAGAATCGATGGTCACAGTTTATCCTTTAGTTAGGAACGCCGCTATTCGCTACTTTAGAACTTAGTGTTAACTTGTTAACATACAACAAATATCTTATAACACCTTCAATATATGTAATATTTATATCGATGTACATACTCTACAACCGATTCGATTCCTATCCGGGGGAGTGAATTATTATATATTAATATTTTTATTTCTTCGCTTTGTCACCAAGGTAAATAGCCCGGCGTTGAGTTCCGCCACTCAATACGCAATGCCTCGAATAATTCGGCGGAAAATGGGAAACGGGGAGTCTTAACAGTAGGTTCCCTCTACCTTCCTTTCCTAGATGCGGGGATATAGCGAAAAGCCGATTTTTTTGTACTCTACAAAGAACTTAATATTCGTATTGAAAGGTCTTATTTACTTGGATAAACTCTAATGGATTCGTTTGCTCCGTTGCCGTATATTAAATGAAAATTCTGCTAATTAAACATGCCAAATGCAGGAAGATATATCGTATATCCTGTGAAGAGTTGGAGTATTAATTTAAATAAATTCTTTCTTGTGATTACGATTTCACTGTTGTTGTAATTATTGACTAAATATAACAGGTTTATAATTTTGTGTATTTTTAAATTAATAATAAAAAGATTTATATTTTGTATATGTGATTTTATTTTCTTTTTTCTAGATATTAAGTATGTATTCCTAAGGATTTTAATAGAAAAGATAAATTTAGTAACACTCGAGAGAATTATTTAATGAAAATTACATAATTTCAAGTTAATGCATCAAAATAGTAAGTCAATATGGTTTGCAATTAAGCGTCAAACTAATCTGCGGCACATGCAGCGTCTGTTTGTCAAAGTGAAAGTTGTGGACTCGATTCCCGTTCAAGGTTCGAGAGATCCCAAAAATGGGGCGGTACGTGGGAAACGGAGTGTTAGATAAATATCATAAGATTCTTTTCATCTGCTTTACATAAAATAAATAAAATCAGCTTCACGCTGTATCCCGCACATAACAGTGTGGCAGGCAAAGGGTACCTAGTGTTAAGACACTCCGTTCCCCACTTTCTGTCGAATTCTGGAGGCACTGCGTGTTGAGTGGCAGAACTCAACGCCGCGCTTAACCTCGACAGCAGAGCGAAGAAAATGAAAATATAAATTTAAGTAAATGTTTCATCTCCTCGAGTGGGAATCGAACCCACAACCAGTCGGTTTTACAGTCATACTTCGTGCCGCTGCGCCACGATTGGCGTCAAACTCTACATATTTTAAAGATTCAAAAAATTGTAAATGAAAACAAATATGTATATGACACGCCATCGTCTGACATGTATGTAAGGACTATTAATCTGTTCACAGTCAGCGTTGCTATTATAAAATCTATTAAAACATGACTGATTTAATGTTTATTTCTCTGATTATATAAGCCATGTTCCAATTTTTATATAATATTGTTGTTTTATTTTTAGATTTGTTTTTTACGTTATTATACTTTTTTTTTTTGTAAATTGGCTATATTATAAAAGTCATAAAAGTTATACGATTGCACGAATAATATTTTAATAATATCTACAAACACAATAATAACGATGTTTATAATAAATCTCGAATGAGCTTAAATAACTTATGTTAAATTTCGCAGCAGCCAAAATCAATCAAAAACGTTAACTCTTATGAAAATCAGCTTTACACTGTATCCCGCACACAGCAGGGTAGGCAGAGGGAACCTAGTGTTAAGACACTCCGTCTCCCACTTTCTGTCGAATTCTGGAGGCAATGCGTGTTGAGTGGCAGAACTCAACGCCGCGCTTAGCCTCGACACCAGAGCGAAGAAAAGGAAATATAAATTTAAGTAAATATTTCATCTCCTCGAGAGGAGATCGAACCCACAACCAGTCGATTTACATGCACACTTTGTGCCCCTGAGCCACGACTGGCCTCTTAACTCATATGTACTTTTTATATATCATACCTTAATTTTATATGTAATTTCATGTAAATGTAGCTGTCTGTCTCTCGACGCGACGTTCTGTAGGGTTGGAATTTAATTTATTGGATATCGACAGACTGGTTATTAGCTCGAAAGTAGGGGCTACATGCACCCCCATTGTTTTACAACTTACATTCATTCATTGAAAAAAATTTAATGATCATTAAGTGCAATGATAAAAAGAATTGTTCTGAAATGATTCCGGTATTATTCGTGGTGGAGATAAAATCAATGTTTTACCCCGCGCGCTTTTACATAGTACCAATAACATTGGAGCGTGGGTCACGTGCTGGTAGGGCCTTGTGATAAAACAACATATTTTTTTCTCAATTCTTAATGTTAATTTGCACCTCTATTATGTATATTGTTAGAAATTGGAAGCGGTTAACATTTAAAAAAAAACATAATAAAAGCACACATCGTCTATATGTTTCTAAACTATTTGGAAAGGGATACTGTGTGTAGGGAACTATTATTTATATTTACAGTTTATTTAATATGTGTTGTTTATATATTTCAATATAGCTATTTATTTATTTATCATTTATACACATACGAATACTTGTTATAAAATATATAAATTATATTAAATATATGTATGTAGTATATTGCCTACACTGTGTAATTCCAATAAGTGATATGTATCACCTAATGACAATATTTCACACTAGTTTCCTTCCTATAGGGGCCGTTGCCTACAAGCCACTTCTCCCGATTGACACAATTCCACTGCTTTTATAGTCTTTTTCACTACCCTCTTTTACACGAGTTCGCTAACAATATATTATACCTATACCTCTATTATCTCTATGTAAAATATCATAAAATGTACATAATGTTGTTTGGAATTAAATATCACTTTTGATATGTAATTTGACAATCTATAAAGTCTTACATCACAATTGCTCATATACTGAAAATAACTACTTCATATTACCTATTGATATTGATATTATCTCTATATATAATGTTAGGCGAACCAACAAATCAGACACAAAATCCAACTTTTACAATAAATTTATTTACACTTGTTATATACACATATACTCTCGTAGTCACAATATTGAAATATGAATTATAATGACAAGTTGTCTTGACAATATCTTAGAACGTAATGAACATGAGTGCCGTGTCGTTTGTGCTTATATTGGAAATCCACCGGAAAAGACGCAGCACACTACCGCCACTTAATACAATCGATAATGGAAACAATATCAAATGACGTACTCGCAATTACAGTGACACCTATTACTACATTATAAGAAACTTATGCTAACAGCTCGGCCATCCTGCTAATCGCGAGTCCCTTCGCGATTTAAGAATAGTTCACAATTTTTAAATGTCCTAATTTAAATAGCTTTAGTTTTGTGCCAACAGTTACATAACAATTATATTTTTAGCACAAGTGAGGATATTTACAAAAACTATTAAATTAGATATATTCACATGTCATAATATGTTAATTATACAATTTGAAATACATTTTCTAAATTCGTAATTTTCTTTAAATCAAAATAATTATTACATAAAACTAGACTCATGTGATGTTTGTAAGTCCTGTTATTCCTTAACTAAAATTAAATAAAGTAAATGTTAACTACACTGAATTCGTTACGCAATTAAATTGATTATACAAAATATTTATAAATTATATTTTACATTGCAAATATTTTTTTTTTTGTATTTATACATTTTTAGTTTTTTTGATTTTAGATTTATATAACAATTATATAATTATGTATATTAGATAATATATAATTATGTAGATTTATACAATTCAATAATTCTCATTAACACAATGAGCCATCAGTATACATTCATAGCCATATACATTCATGTTATAATTTAATTATTACATATTATTATTATTTTTTTCACAAGAATTTGGCTAAACAACACTAACAAAGCTACATGGAAGATTCCTATTTAATATCGAACACTTATTTTAGTACATTAAAAGAGCATGTTAGACATTTCAATTCGTAAACCAAGCAGATTCATTAACTTAAAATAAAATAAATAAATAAATCGGTTCACGTTGTATCCCACACACTGCAGGGTAGGCAGAGAGAACCTAGTGTTCAAGACACTCCGTTCCCCAGTTCCTGCCGAATTCTAGAGGCATTGCGTGTCGAGTGGCAGAACTCAATGCCGCGCTTAGCTTCGACCAACATCAGAGCGAAGAAATGGAAATATAAATTTAAGTAAATATTTCATCTCCTCGAGTGGGGATCGAACCCACAAACAGTCGGTTTTACAGTCACACTTTGTGCCCCTGCGCCATCACTGGCCTCATTCATTAACTTTCATATACTTTATAAACTTAACATATAAAAAGTAGTGCTAAATAGCACCAACATGACTGTATAGAGTTACTCTATTTCCTATTAAAGACCCATATATATTATCAAGGTTATTCTCAACTCAACCACAGCTAATAATTAATGACACGTTTACTTTATACATTGTACAAATCTTACATATAAAAGCAGCTCATTTGAAAAAATATTCAACACACAATTTGTGTAGCCATGATCAGTCAAATACAATAAACAGAACGTGACACCGCTCGCCTCATTATTCCCATATTCAAACCACATTATCACAACCATAATGACTGCCATCTTCACCCTCATAATCTCCATCCTCACCATGATCCTCATCCTCACAATGATCCTCATCCTCACAATGATCCTCATCCTCACAATGATCCTCATCCTCACAATGATCCTCATCCTCACAATGATCCTCATCATCACAATGATCCTCATCACCACAATGATCCTCATCATGACCATGATCCTCATCATGACCATGATCCTCATCATGACCATGATCCTCATCATCACCACGATCCATATCATCACCATGGTCCTCAAAACCATGATCCTCAACACAACCATGATTATTAGCCTGTCCTCGTCCATTACTGGACAAAGGTCTCTTCAATGATATGCCGCGAAGATTGACCATCTCTTACGTACAGCCGTTGCCAGTCACATGTAAAAAATAATAAGTGCTTAATATCTACAAACGCTTATGCATTAAGTCCTGTCCTTACGTACGTCTGTCTGTCTGTCTCTCAGGACTAATTATCTAAAGAAGATATGGAAATATTAAGCTTAAATTAATATGAAACATCCCGATCAACAATACACTAAATCTGCGGAAAATTCGTCTTCTGAATCAACAAAAGGAGGTTGGTGGGCAAAATCGTGTCGAATTCGATTGGTTTTTTTGGTTATTTTTTTTTTAATTCAGATTATTTTAAGGTTTACTTCTACTTTCCTCAAGAAATGTCAGTTGTACGCGTAATGTAATTTGAAAGTCTACTTGTAATAAACAAGAAATTGATAATATACAAAAACAAACAAATAACAACAAGTTGACAGATAGAGAAATATGCTCTTAATTTTCCTTTAGGCATAAGTTATACTAAATTTGCATCATTTTCCATGTTCGTATGCATTATAAAATTCCACAGCAAATTTTCAATTACTATGCAAAGCTTGTATCGTATATTACTATAACGATATTAATATATGGACTTAAAGGATGTCGATGTTAAAACTGGAAAGTAACGATTGTTGTACTTTTATTGTAAATTTTATCTTCAAATACTGTTTTCTTGAGTATTTTGTCGGCTCTTCTCAGCCAAAATAAATCTAAATATATTTCTGAGCCAATGGTAAGACTTACATCACAGATTCACTAGACATTTTTTTTGTAATTTTGCTACTAAAATAAAAATAAAAGGAGTAATTTAAATTCGATTCACTTCACTCAGCTATACATTCCATTTTTTTTTATAGTTACCATTATCATTATTTTCCCCTTTATATGTATGTTTTTTTTTCAGATCAAAAATATTTCAAACATTTTTTTAGGATTCATAACTTAAGCTACTGTACCTACCTACCTACCTACGTATGTCTCTATTTGTATCTATTGCTACACCGTGATCATTTCCACCATTTACCAACCAATAGCCATTATTTCACACAGATTTAAAAGTTTCATTTTATAAGAATTTTGCTTCGTGTCTCATCGTAAACACATTTATACTAACATATTTGTTAAAATTAATATACTTAATTCTCGTCGTTTGGGAACGACTCGCTATGAATTTATTCCATTCCGGTCAATTACAACAATTTAAAAGAAATACTTTAATATCAATTCAAATTTCGAAAAATCAATATTTTTTTATTCATTTTCTTTAATGAGCTCAAAAATGACTTCACTAACCTGATTCTGAAGCTCCCTTTATCCTTAAACTCGAGTATTTTGCATCTGGTATTATTCGTCCATTACCATTAACCATATATCCATTATCCTTAATCTGAAATGTTATCTATCCATTGCCCTTAACCTCGGGTATCATCCATCCATTATCCTTAACCTGAAATATAATCCATCCATCACCCTTAACCTCGGGTATAATCCATCCATTATCCTTAACCTGAAATAAAATCCATCGATCACCCTTAACCTCGGGTATAATCCATCCATTACCCTTAACCTCGGGTATAATCCATCCATCACCCTTAACCTCGGGTATAATCCATCCATTACCCTTAACCTCGGGTATAATCCATCCATTACCCTTAACCTCGGGTAAGATTAAAATGATTAAAGACGAATGATATGGGATGAATGATGAGGGACGAATGATGAGGGACGAATGACGAGGGACGAATGATGAAGGATGAATGCTTAACTCCTTAACCTCGGGTGGCATCCATCCTCAAACCCTTTCCTCGGGCATCATCATCCCTAAACCCTATCCTCGGGCATCACTCAACCCCAAACCCTATCCTCGGGCATCATTCAATCTCAAGCCCTATCCTCGGGCAATATTATTTTCCATGTTCCTGAAACTCAAACAATATAAGCTTAGACTTGCACACATCATAATAACGTTTTTATCAACCTAATTACATTAACATAAAATTCCTTCAAATTTATGAATTTGAAAATCTATTCAAATAACTTTTGACATTCGAAATTCATAAAAATTAATAAGTTAACCGACACTGTATAATCTGGCCATAAATGCACATAAATGATATTTTACAATTACACGACTTTTAATCGTTATAAAGTAATAATAACCAAGAATATTAACGCTCCAGAGAAAATTACAAATCAAAACACTCAATCGACAATAATGGACCAATAAACAAATAAAATCTAAATTTGTCTACAATTACGTGAAACAGGGCCAATACTTTGACATCATGTTAACAACAAACAAATAGCAAACGGAAAAGAAAGTCAGTTGAACAAATAATGAATGCCACCAAAGTTCCCTAAGCTGGCTGGTCCTCACGGGATAAAGACAATTACACTGTAATATCTACATTAACAACAATTATCCAAAACCAGGAATAATTATCAAATCACAATATTTTTATCCCGTAAAAGAAAGGAATTTTTACCATATGTCATAACACAAATAAAATGAGATACTAATAAATTGAGATAAGAACACATGTATTTTAATTTCATTGGAATATTAGATCCCATAGCTATTACGAATATATTTTCTATGTTTGTGTCTAAATTATACGTGTTAATAAATTCGTATACCATAGAACAATCTAATTCAAAATTAATACATTCAAAAAGAGACTATTACATTACGAGAATAGCTTTATAACTCTTACAGAAATAGGAAACGACAAGACGACAGTTCTCAATAAAGTGACAAAGCCGGAAGTTAAAACCAATGAAAATGTTTACTAATTTCAATTCAGATAATTCATCAATTCTAAACATACTACACATAAAAAATATATGTAGAACAATTCCGCATGATGATAAAACAAAATCATATTGACGTTTTTAAGACAACAAAATAGTTACTTCACTAATATTATTGTCATCACAAAAACAATTCTAATATCATTTATAGTTAACCAATAGATAGCGAAATACAATATTCTCTATACGATGTAAAAGCTTTCCAAAGAATGACAAAAACAACAAAAGAAATATTCCAGATATGTAATAAATAAATTTGAATATACCCATTATAAATATTTCAAAATAAGTATTCCAGAAAGTCTTGATAACTGAAATTATTCATGACCAATGAATGTCATATATCTTTAAACGTGTGAAATATCATGGTGTCAAATATCTTTAAATTATCACCCGTATAAGTAAATACTCTATTGGAAGAACTAATATCCTATCGATCACGTCCACCAACGTAGATGCTATAAGCAATTGTATACTTCTTTTAAAGTATATCTTAAACAATCTCAAATTCTAAATTTATCAACTACCCTCAAAACTGAAACGTTACGTAAGTACTATAAAATGGAAAATGTTTAGCTATGCACATCATCCAGTGTATTCTCAAATTATCCAACCTTCCAAATTTATCCAATAATTCCCTTCATAAAAAAAAACCACTCTGGCTGTTATAAAGGTTATCAAACACCACACAACGAAAAGTTCGAAGTACAAGATTTCTATGTATCGTCATCAGTAAACTTTAACTTGTTAAAACTATTTTTACAAAACTTTAACTGTTAAAACTATTTTTCAAATATTAAATTTCCATTGAAGATCTTTCATTTATCCGTTTGTTGTTTGCTTGATGTAAAAGAAATAAGAGTAACTAAAAATTATAATTAGAATAGCAACACTCTGCTTATATTCAGAATAGAAAAATTAAATTAAAAATTATAGAGAACTCAATTTACATATAAATTATTCAGCTAATCTTTAAGGAGTAAGAAAAATGAGAGAAAAGAAAAAAAAAAGAATATATATATGGTCTACTTACACTTTATGAGCGTGGCAGGAAATTTTGTATATCCTTTCGTAATCCCGCTTCTGAACTGTTAGGCGAACCAACAAATCAGACACAAAATCCAACTTTTACAATAAATTTATTTACACTTGTTATATACACATATACTCTCGTAGTCACAATATTGAAATATGAATTATAATGACAAGTTGTCTTGACAATATCTTAGAACGTAATGAACATGAGTGCCGTGTCGTTTGTGCTTATATTGGAAATCCACCGGAAAAGACGCAGCACACTACCGCCACTTAATACAATCGATAATGGAAACAATATCAAATGACGTACTCGCAATTACAGTGACACCTATTACTACATTATAAGAAACTTATGCTAACAATAATAAGACAAACAAAATATTTTTATATTTTGTCTGTACATTTAGTAATTTTGACTGAAATGGATAGAGGGTCACTTAAAAAGAATAATAGAAAGCAAAAATATATTTTTTGAATTTCTTGTCTGTCTGTCTGTCTGTATGGTCACGCTAATCTCCGAAAGTACTGAACCGATTTACTTAAATCTTTCACCAATTGATTTGTTAACTCAACTTAACAATTAAAGATTGTTTCATCCAAATCGGTTCATTGAAAAAAAAAGTTATCGTCATTTGAATGAACTCAAGGCATTAGTTTGCCTGCGAATGTTATATAGCAATCGCGCTGGTAAGATTTCTGACCATTGACATTCGAAACGTCTTGGTTATATGACTGTTGATAGAAATATATATTTTTAAAACACTATTATACAATATTTTATACAATAAAGTAAACAAAATTGAATTGTTAGTGGAGATTACCTTCATAAATCATAACAGTTAAGTTTAAGTCGTAATTAATTCGACATAGAAATAAAGACGGATTTGATCTTCAAAGAAATATTAAGTTAATACATAGATTCTTTGGTTCGTTTGTTCGTTTGAAATAAATCTATATAAAAATGCCTAAACATCCTTTCTACGTGTACTCTGTAATAACCACATATTTACCAATTGTACATTTAGCTAATAAATAATATATGTGTAAATGCTACACAAAACTGTAATGTGCAATCATTACAGTTATGTTACAAAGAATATTATGAATTCTTCAAATTAATAATTTAACATTAAAGGCTGTTTCTGAAAGAGTACATTAAATTATTCACTGACGTCAGCACACTTAACAGAGTTTTACAATTATGATGAGACGTATGTTACATAGGTAAAAAGAACATAATGTTACAAAAGTATAAACGTGTAATAAATAATTAGCTTTATGTATATTTTATAAATATCAAATATCAACAATGGTCGTATTTTTTAATTCAAAACAATTAAAAATTCTTATAGAAATTACGATAATGTAGAGTAAAAAAATCATATTAGAAGTCATTATAATTGTCAACTAATTCTGTTTATTAAATCAATAATCATGTAGTTAAAGCGGGCGAAGCCGCAGGCGGGCCACTAGTTTAAAAATAAATTCATTTATTCATAATAAATGTAAAAAATTTAATATAAAAATAAAAAATCAGCTTCACGCTGCATATACTCCGTTCCCCATTTTCTGCCGAATTCTGCAGGTATTGCATGTTGAGTGGCAGAACTCAACACCATGCTTTGCCTCGACACCAGAGCGAAGAAAATGGAAATATAAATTTAAATAAATATTTCATCTCCTCGAGTGGGGATCGAACCCACAACCAGTCGGTTTTACAGTCACACTTAGTGCCCCTGCGCCACGACTGGCCTGGATTTTTATATACAATTATATAATATTCAGAAGATCGATCTAAATACACAGTAACGTCTGTACGGGGTTGGGAGCAGATAACTAGCGTATAATAAGTCAGTCTCGTGTACACAACTCACTGTAGCGTCTATTTAAAAATGATTCTCTTCATATTGCGATTCTCTGATGTTGTATTGTGCCCAGTCACTGTGAGTATCTAATGTAAATGTAGGAAATTTATATATTTCTTTTGTGTAATGAACAGGGGTTAGTGAACAAGTATTAGGAAATGTGTGTGATTTTTTTCTAATGCGATAGCATTTTTTTTTAGCTTCACGCACTGCATCAAGCACATAGCAGGGAGGGAACCTGGGAACCTGGTGTTAATACACTTCCATTTGCCTCTTTCCGCTGTAGTCTGGAGGCATTGTGTGTTGAGTGGCGGAACTCCACACCGCGCTGTGCCTTGTTACTAGAACGAAGAAATGAAAAGAGTAAATATTCCATTCACGTGAGTGAGATCGAACATACAACCTATTAGGTTTACAGCTATACGTGTGCATCTGTGCCACGACTGGCATCTAAGGCTAAAGCTTTAATACTTATACATAATATATATTTATATAAATTAAAAAGATACGAAGATCTGAATATTACATTCATACGAAGCTTATAATATTACATAAACTTTGTGTGAATCTATATTCGAAAAATTTCATTTAATTTATTTGTAATTTACAAAAAACATTAATCTAGTTCATCCTCTCCAACAGCTAAAGACTAAAGTTAGTGTTCTTGCAATATTGACAAAACGTAAGAGCACTTCTCGCTATCTGATTTGCATAAAAAAGAAGCCCGAAATATAGTTTAAAAAAGACGATTTTTTTTTCTATATTATAACTTGAAACAATAGATATATGTGTTGAGTTCCGCCACTCAACACGCAATGCCTCCAGAACTCGACGGAAAGTGGTGAACGGAGTGTCTTAAAACTAGGTTCCCTCTGCCTACCCTGCTGTGTGTGGAATACAGCGTGAAGCTGATTTAATTTTTTAATTTTAACAATAGATATAAGGTTAGGTATATGTATATTTTAAGCGATGTACGCTTGACGAGTTACTAACTTTATCTATACGTTGCCTTTAACTTCTAAGTCTACAAACAACGTTGGTATTGAGGCGAGTGACATCAGTATATTTTGCTATAGGTAATTTAATTTCGTGTGTTCCAAACTGTGTTTTATCCAAGAACTTATTTATAATACAATAGTAAAATTTAATTATGAAAAGAAATCAAAACCATAATAAATAATAAGTTTCGCTTTTTAATGAATGTTTCAATTAACGTTAAACAAATTGAAATTCTACATAGAACTAAATATTACTATATAAAATGGAAAATTTATTATTACATGTAATTATAATTAGAGGCCAGCGTGGCGCAGCGGCACGAAGTGTGACTGTAAAACCTACTGGTTGTGGATTCGATCCCCACTCGAGGAGATAAAATATTTACTTAAATTTATATTTCTATTTCTTCGCTTTGGTGACGAGGCTAAGCGCGGCGTTGAGTTCTGCCACTCGACACGCAATGCCTCCAGAATTCGGCAGAGAGTAGGGAACGGAGTGTCTTAACACTAGGTTCCCTCTGCCTACCCTGCTGTGTGGGGGATACAGAGCGAAGCTGATTTATTTATTTATTTTATGAAATTATGTAAAAAACGTCTTCGTTGCTAACTTGGGTGTCAGATGCGGAAAATGGAGACTACACGTAGAAAAGTGGTTATGGAAATAAAAAACGATATTTTTTAATCTCCAAAGTTACGGGCTACAACTTGTACTTTATATGGGATTCGAATCTATAATCATCGCGTAAGTTAATACAGCGAGTTCAATGTCGTTTAATTTAAACTGAAGTGAGAAAATAAATGTATATATATATATATAATTTAATTTTAAGGCACCCACAAATTAACGACGCTTGTGGTTTGCGAATACGAACTTGAGATTTTTAAAAATGTTCTCAACTAAATAACACGCAAATAAAAATGTATCCACAAATTTTAATTACAAATACCATTTCTAGAGAAATCTGGGGAAAAATGTGAAATATAGAGAAGTGATGTGTCAACTCGTTTACATTAACGGGACCGCATAATGTGTATAACGAACACTCCACCGATTTTATTGCTGTAATGAAGAGCTTTCGTTCTCGCTATAACTTTATAAATTAAATTGCTTTAGTTTCGTTGAAGAGTATAAGTAAACAATATTTTTTGATTTAATTTAATTTTAAATATACTCATATACATATATATATGAAATATGAGGACGTTATACATTCAATAATACATTAACAATATCGTCTGTGAGCAAAATTATAAAATAATCACTATTTTACATAAACACTAAAACCAATTCTTTTCTAATATTAATCTGTGGGATCCATTTTATAAGTTACCAACTGAGATTAAAACCCGAGAACCTCAATCCAATTCACCAACAAATTACGTAAAGCCTCAAAGCTTCTGACTCGTAACCACTACTAGCGCGACCGTACACGTGCCACACATCGGCCTGTAAACGCTTTCAGCCTTCCCCAGTCCGATGTAACTATAGATTTCTATACTAGGAATATATGTATATATATGTATATGAAGCGGAAGTTCACGGCCATCCACTCACACGCTTTCATGCTGTCCGGGTAGTCCGATGTTGAATAATGTTGTAAATTTGTGCTATTTAAGCTTTTAACAACGGCACAAAGTGCGACTGTAAAACCGACTGGTTGTGGGTTCGATCCCCACTCGAGGAGATGAAATATTTACTTAAATTTATATTTCCATTTTTTCGCTCTGGTGTCGAGGCGTTGAGTTCTGTCACTTAACACGCAATGCCTCCAGAATTTGGCAGAAAGTGGGGAACGGAGTGTCTTAATACTAGGTTCCCTCTGCCTTGACTGCTGTGTGCGGGATACAGCGTGAAGCTGATTTATTTTATTTTTAACTTCCCCAATTTACTATGTATGTATGTACGTATTGCGGTTTCTGATTATTCTGTTACAACACACAATTCCGTTACGTATAATTGAATTTAAGTATAAAAACTTATTTTGATTTTATTATTGTAATAATCAATTTGAATTAAAAGAAAATTCTATAATATTATAAATGTTAATGTTTGAGAAGATGGATGTTTGTTCTATTCTCACGCAAAACCTACAGAACGGATTTGGATGAAACTTATCAGAATAACATATAAGCTGTAAATTATGTACATATTTAATGTTCAGCTTCACGTTGTATCCCGCGCACAGCAGGGTAGGCAGAGGGAACCTAGTGTTAAGACACTCCGTTCCCTACTTTCTGCCGAATTCTGGAGGCATTGCCTGTTGAATGGCAGAACTCAACGCCGCGCTTTGCCTCGAGACCAGAGCAAAGAAATGGAAATATAAATTTAAAAATTAAATTTAAACATATTTAATAAAAACCAATAATAACAAGCGATTAAAGCCGCGTTTGGGTAGCTAGTGTTTCTATAATTTTAAAGTATTAGATTTATTTGCGTGTTCTTATTATATATAAATAAAAATAAAATAAATCAATCAGTTTCACGTTGTATCCCGCACACAGCAGGGTAGGCAGAGGGAACCTAGCGTTAAGACACTCTGTTCGCCACTTTCTTCCGAATTAGCCTCGACACAGAGCGAAGAATATGGAAATATAAATTTAAGTAAATATTTCATCTCCTCGAGTGAGGATCGAACCCACAACCAGTCAGTTTTACAGTCACACTTGGTACCACTGCGCCACGACTGGCCACGATTATTATATATAAAAACGTATATCTAAAACAAACGACATTGTTAACTGTAAATAAATAAGAGACAAAATAATGATATAAAACATAAGTCGTACAAACTTTGAAATTAGCACAATGCACATTAAATAAAACATTTTCTATATAAGTAGATAAAGTTGTTTGGTTGTGGGAATCGCCAACAGTGGGATCGCGGCACCTTCGTGGAGCGAGAGGTGAGAGGCAAATAAAGCCGATTACACACCGAGTACGTCCCTCCCTAAGAGTATTTCCTCTCTATTGTTGGGCAACTTACTAAGAGCCGAACAATATTTGGTATGGAGTTTGTATGGACACAGCGGCTTTTATGTTTACCATTTAATAACTAGGAATTTAGTAAGCGTTCAGTGGTGTAGAGTTATTATTTTTGCTATTTTTTTTTATTTGAAACCAGTCCTGGTGCAGTACAAGCGTGGGACTGTAAACGCGATAGGTTGTAGGTTCGATTCCTATTGAGTTTTCTGGAGAGCTTCCAGAATTCGATGGAAAGTGGAGAAGTGTGTTAATGGGAACGGAGTGTCTCAACACTAGGCTACCAGGTTCTTTCTGCCTGCCCTGCTATGTGCGGAAAAACAGCGTGAAGCTAAAAAAAAACTTTCTTATCAAATCAAATCAACTTCACGCTGTATCTCGCGTACAGGGTAGGCAGAGGGAACCTAATGTTAAGGCACTCCGTTCCCCTTATTCCACCGATTTTTTCAAGGCATTGCGTGTTGGATGGCGGAACTCAACGCCGGGCTTTTGCCTTACTATCAGAGTAAATAAAAAAATAAGAAATAATACATTCCCTGTAGAAGGGATCGAATCCACAACCGTTACGTTACAGTCACATCGTAGTGCCCCTGCGATGCGACGGCTTCAAAAAAACTTTCTCAATATCTTTTTCTATCATTGTGGTATTTTTTGTAATAAATTTAATTAATAGTTTTTAAATTACATTCTTTTTGATAAACGTACTTGCGTTTAATTGCGTTGCTCTGTAAGTTCACAGTAGTCGCACTTGAAAAGGAAGCCCATGGATATTGTGAAGTATTAAACGCTACAACTGTTTTGTTCTGTTTCAATAAATGAAGTTTAAAGAGAATGGATGCTACCGAACGGTAGTTGGTGCCTTGTCGTAGTAAGTGCGATCAGGCGGTCCGCAAGTTTTCAATAGTGATTGTCAACCTAGAAATCTTTAACTTATTTACATAAAGCATAATAAGTAAATATATTATAAGTAAATATATTAAGAGGCCAGTCGTGGCGCAGGGGCACAAAGTGTGCCTGTAAATCGACTGGTTGTGGGTTCGATCTCCACTCCAGGAGATGAAATATTTATTTACATTTATATTTTCATTTCTTCACTCTGGTGTCGAGGGGAAAGTGCGGCGTTGAGTTCCGCCACTCAACACACAATGCCTCCAGAAATTGGCGGAAAGTGGGGAACGGAGTGTCTTAACACTGGGTTCTCTCTCTCAAGATACACGTCTTTTCTGTCGACGTGCGACGAAAGACTTTTAAACAAAAATAAAGACTTCATTATCAATATTTCTGTAAAGCATAAATGATGAATAGAAAATATTTGGAAAATTTCTTTTCTTCTGCCGTGGACGCAGTATCTTCCGTGGGCACATATAAATACGTTTTGAAAAAGGGATGCCTTTTACTTAAACCATCGCAGCACTTGAAAAGATTTCCTTTTACGGACTGCTAAATATGTAAACATATCTTTTCAACTGTATTTTACATTTTTTTTTATCTGTGCAATAAAGAATATAATAATAAATAGTGAATATAATAACAAAAAAATTAGGCTATGTTGCATTCGTTTAAATACACTATTGAATCCACATTTTAATCGGTATACGTTTGCAGCAACCGACAACCACACACTTATGTGTCAAATCATTAATAGAATTATGATGTAATATTGTTTTTTTTTTTTTTTAGCTTCACGCTGTATCCCGCACACAGCAGGGTAGGCAGAGGAAACCTAGTGTTAAGACACTCCGTTCCCCACTTTCTGCCGAATTCTGGAGGCATTGCGTGTTGAGTGGCAGAACTCAACGCCGCGCTTAACCTCGACACCAGAGCGAAGAAATGGAAATATAAATTTAAGTAAATATTTCATCTCCTCGAGTGGGGATCGAACCCACAACCGGTCGGTTTTGCAGTCACACCTCGTGCCGCTGCGCCACGACCGGCCTCTCTGTAATATTTGTATTAATGTTTATTTATAACTCTAACATATAAGTTGCATAAGCAATTGTAAATAAATGCAAAATTTTCATATAAAGTATTTTTAATGTTCAGAAGTCAAATCCTTAGGATTATTGATGGCATAATCGATGAATATTCCCTTTTTTCCAATATATTTATATATAATTTATAAAATTATAGTGTTAGAAATCGGAAGCGATTAACGTCTTTAAAATAAAAAAAAAACATATCGTCTGTATGTTTCTAAATGATTCCGAAAGAGATTCTATGTTTTAATTGCAATAAGTGATATGTCTCACCTGCTTTTATACTGTTTTTACCTATTTTCCTTCTTACACGAGTTTGCTAACAATAGCTATTTTACATTAAATTAATAGACTTATCGTTAGTTGAAATATTCTTGCAAAACTAATAATTACTGAATAGCGCCGGGATACACTTGCACGTAGCAGGGTAGGCAGAGGTAGTATAGTGTTAAGACACTCCGCTCCCCATTGCCCGCCAAATTCTGAAGACATTGCGTGGCTGGCGGAACTCAAAAGGAAGAAATAAAAATATAAAATATTTAATTTCTTCAAGTGGGAATCGAACTCAAAACTGTCTACAGTCACACGATTGTGTCATTGTACCACGACTGACCTCTCTCTACTCACACATGATTCTTATTGCATAACTATTTAAAGTAATAGCATATACTCTTGAAAATTAGAAAATTAGCCTTAAAAATTGTAATAAATATATCGATATATTTGTTAAAATGTAACAAATACATGGATCTATTTGTTACATTTTAACAAAAAGCTATGAAGCTGTATAGGAAAATAAAGCTTTATGAAAACTTTCTCTATTACAATGCCGCAATTACTGCATGAATTTCGATGTGAATTGGCATATGGCATGATTACCACTTAATAGTCAGGTCAACATTTATTCTAGTTTTTAATCTGAAAAGACAAAGAGTACCACATGATAGGAAATAGAAATTTGATTGCCTTGTGCAGATTACGCACATGCCCATATCTTAACATGGATCACAATATTTAATGTTTGAAAGTCAAATCAAATCAGCTTCACGCTGAATCCCGCACATAGCAGGGTAGGCAGAGGGAACCTAGTGTTAAGATACTCCGTTCCCCACTTTCCGCCGAATTTTTTGAGACAATGCGTGTTGAATGGTGAAATTCAGTGCCGAGTTTTGTCATTGTGCCAGAGCGAAGAAATGAAAATATTAGGAAATAATAATTTATTCCCTCGAGTGGGGATCAAACCCGAACAACCGTCGCGTTATAGTGCCCTTGCGCAATGACGACCTAATAATTTAGCTTAACTATTACGATTTTCCACTAAATGTTCCGGATCTTGAATGTTGAAGTCAATGGATAATGCACTACAAGCAAGCTCCACAACTTTTGTAGACTTTTTATTTCATTATTTCTTGTAATATTATGGCTGGATTGGTAAGGTTCTACATCTGATGTGACAGTCCTTAAAAATAATAATAGCCCAAATCCTGCCCAAGCCTATTACAATAGAAGGATTTCTTTCATATCCGTCAAGTAGTTCCATAGATGTGTATATACAAATAAACATTTAAATCTAAGATTCTAACATATTATAAGTGATTTTACACATTCCTATAATATTTTTGCGTATATACGTACTATAACTAAATTACCGTATTCCTTTAAAATATATATTTATTAAAAAATGCTTTGGCTCTAAATGTGCCTAGTTAGAACATTGTATCGTTGTGAACACGAAAAAAAACAACTTTTATGCAGTGGCTTAGAATTGTGTGTTATTCTCGTACATAGATTTCGGAAATTAATTTTCATACATATAAGATTTCGATGTGAACATGTCGTTTAAATTTACAATAACCTTGATTATCGTATATTAATTAACGTTTTACATTATCGTTGGCCAAAGTATTGTATTTAATATTAAATCATTAATACAATACATTGTACGACGTAATTTAAATATTTCAATAAAAGATTAATGCTGTGGAGATGCGAGCTCTTCGTAGGATATGCGGAGTCAGTTTAGCTTATCGAATCCGCGATGAAGAGATACATAGAATGGTAGGTACTAGCGAGGATGTCACGATGAGAATGAAGAAGAATGTGCTCAGCTGGTTTCGGCACGTTGAACAAATGAGTGATGAAAGAATGACTAAAAAGACTTGTGACAGAAAAGTGAGCGGTAATAGAGGTAGGGAGAGACCTCGGTTGACCTCCGAAAATACAGTATCAAAGATACTGGAGGTAAAAAGCATGAAAACTCGCCGAAGGGCATGTATGAAGAGGTTGATGATAGTGGACGAGACGAAAATGGTATGCAGAGACCGTACCGTTTGGCGCTCCGTTCTCCTCGACTAACTCCTCTAAGAATACAGCGTGAAACTAGTCTAGTCTATATTCATTTGAGATTCAATACTTAAATTTGTAAATTTAATAATGATATTATCATCTAACGCTGCAATCCGCGACGACAAAGAGTTTCAAAAATTACCCGAATTTTAAATTATAGATATCATCAAAGATATTTTAATGATTTGCTGTAATTTAGTAATGATTAAAAAGTGAGATATGTAAAAAAACCATATGAATGAATATGTGTAAAAATTAAAACCGCTTCCGAGCGACTTTGCTTTTTGCTATGGAAAGATTAGTGTTTATTTATTGGAAAAAATATAAATAAACTACATTCTAATATACATTTGGAACTATTCACATAGAGTAAGTAACCGTATAAATACTAAGTAACGCCTATAATATATATTATAATATTTAATAAAAAAATACGAATAAACATTCACGAGAACACATATTTATTTGAAATTATAACTCTTTAAATAATTTATCGTAGGTAAAAATATTAAAAACATTTTAAAAACTTCAAATTCTATCAAACGGAATACTGAAACATATGGAGCGTTAGTTTTCCAAAGCATTTAAAAATTGATCGACCAATTTTCCTTTTTAAATCACTTCAATATTTTGTGTGGAGAATATTTCGCAACGGTTTTATAATTGCACGCGTATGTATATACGTTACATGACATCCCAATCACATCATCATGTTTTTGCTAAAACAACCTCTAATTAAACATTTCATATAATATTTTTTGAAAATTTCAATAAATTGGACAAATACCAGTACACACTCGTACATAAACTATTTTAAATTTAACCTAACCAATAGTATTTTTTAAATTTTAACAAGTGAAGTAAAGAGAAAAAAGAGTCACGTATAAAAGAGTTGCGCTAATAGGACTCCCGTTTTGTCAGTTCCCGGGCCAAAAATAAGTAAAAGTTATTTCGCTTGCGGCTCCTTTCGAGTTTATTTATTAACCTAAATATTGATTAAAGCATGTACAACTTACATACTTCAATAGAGACAAAAAATATGAGCATATAAAAAGCAAAACAGGTAATTTTTAAATTAAGTCTAAAATGGGATAGTAAGCTATTTTGGGATTGCAACCAGTCGTGGCGCAGCGGCACGAGGTATGACTGCAAACCGACTGGTTGTGGGTTCGATCCCCACTCGAGATGATGAAATATTTACTTAAATTTATATTTCCATTTTTTCGCTCTGGTGTCGAGGTTAAGCGTGGCGTTGAGTTCTGCCACTCAACATGCAATGCCTCCAGAATTTGGCAGAAAGTGGAGAACGGAGTGTCTTAACACTAGGTTCCCTCTGCCTCCCCTGCTGTGTGCGGGATACAGCGTGAAGCTGTTTTATTTTATTTTTTTTAACATTACTAAGATTCTTAAGCAATTGATATAATTCAACCCATCATATAGCTTCACGTGCAGTTGTGCGGAAATTACATGTCTCAGAATTTCATATGGTAAAGTCAACTTCTACATTCTGTTATTTTTGCTTATAAAATCTGGTGGAAGATCAAAGCGGTATTATGCATTTTGATACAGTCTGTAAAATAATTCATATTATACAATAACATTTTATTAAGAGAGGAAACTAAGATGTAGTCGGCGCTAGGTTTTACATAGCTGGTGGTTTTTGAATAGTTTAATTATCGTTGGTTAAACTTAATAAATCAATAGCTGGTTTTATACTATAACATTGTTAAATTATTAGGCCAGTCTCATAGAATCAGTATTATTGCGTTAAGTCGTGGCGCAGGGGCACAAAGTGTGACAGTAAACGCGACTAGCTGTGGGTTCGATCCCCATTCGAGGAAATGAATTATTTATTTACATATATATTGCCATCTTCGCTCTGGTGCCCAGGCAATGCGCGGCATTGAGTTTAGCAACTAAACGCGCAATGCCTTCAAAATTTGGCCTAAAATGGGGAACGGAGTGCCTTAACATTAGGTTCCCTTTGGCTACTCTGCTGTGCGCGGGATACAGCTTAAAGCTCATATTTTTTTACTAAATTATAATACACCTTTAAAATGTCTTAAATAACTCTAGCAGCTAACAATTACAGAATTGAAAACTTGCTGATTTTAGAGTTAAAGGAACATGACTTAGATATTTAGAATTGGCGAGTTATGTAGTCACTGTTGTGTAAACATGCTGAGAGTTAACCCGACCATTACATTCGATTCGATAAACCTCCAATCTTACCTAAACTACTACTTACTATATGTATACTTGTATCAATCCTGGGTAAAATATTTATAAATTTTGAATAAAAATGGAATAAATATTTTAAATCGAGGCCGGTCGTGGCGCAGCGGCACGAGGTGTGGCTGTAAAACTGACCGGTTGTGGGTTCGATCCCCACTCGAGGAGATGAAATATTTACTTAAATTTATATTTCCATTTCTTCGCTCTGGTGTCGAGGTTAAGCGCGGCGTTGAGTTCTGCCACTCAACACGCAATGCCTCCAGAATTCGGCAGAAAGTGGGGAACGGAGTGTCTTAACACTAGGTTCCCTCTGCCTACCCTGCTGTGTGCGGGATACAGCGTGAAGCTAAATATATGTAAAAAAATTTAATTATATAATACGTGAAAATATTGAAACTTATATTTAAAATACTTACTATGTTTAAATACTGACGGACACTATGGCCTGTAAGTGCGACTGGTTGTGGGTTCGATTCCCACTCGAGGTAATTCAATATTATTTTAATTTATACTTTCATTTCTTCGTTCTGGTGTTAAATCAAACCGCGGCTTTGAGTTCTGCCACTCAAACCACAATGCCTCCAGAATTTGGCCGAAAATGGGAAACGGAGTTTCTTAACACTAGGCTCCCTCTGTCTACCCTGTTGTGTGCGGAATATAGTGTAACGCTGTAAAGTATTGACGGGAATCAACAAAATATAAATAAAATACCAAAAAAATACCAAAACATAAATAAAATACATCTTATAAATCTCATATATTATAAAATACTAAAAATCACCATAAGATATCATTTTTAGTAAATAAAAAATTTACAAATGTACCGCCATTATTTAACATTTCTACATTTCATCTGAAAATGAAAATGATATTTGCTTGTTCTTAAATTAATAAATAACTTTTGTATCTCTGAACTGGAGTGAAGTGAGCTTACGTTACAACTGTATTAACTTTATTATAACCACATTGTACATACTTTTTTTACTTAGTCGTAGTGTAATCTATACTATCTTTATTTGGATGGCAAGAAAGAAAAAAAAGTTACTTCAATTTTACAATTTTCTGATTATTGAAACTCACTTAAGATATCGTATTTGAAATGTCGTCGGTCAGTCGTGGCGTAGGTGCACATGTGTGAGATTGTAAATGCGATAGGTTGTGGGTTCGATTCCCACTCGATGAAATGAAATATTGAATATTTTCATATTCTTGCTTTAGGAACGAGACAAACCACGGTGTTGAGTTCCGCCACTTAATATGCAATTCCCCCAGAATTTGGCGGAAAGTAGGATACGGAATTGTCTTAATGAGAATGAAGTGTCTTAAAACTAGGTTCCCAGGTTCCCTGTGCCTATCTTGCTATGTGCGGTATACAGCGTGCAGCAAAAAAAAAAACAAAAAAACAATATGAAAAACATTGCAAAGAACGAAAATTCAACAACGCCAATGTCTGAAAATTCACGATGTGAATGAATATAACTGCGTCTTTTCTTGTCTGGCCGCGGTCATTTTTACTGGGTCAGTTAACTTATCCTTCGCCGGCCTTTAGCGATAATGTCTTACTATTTCCCTTAACGTCTGTAAATTTTGTCTAGTAGTATATAAAAAATAAAATCGTTCAAATGTGATATAGATTCGCCCACCGATGCTTCACAATCAATTTCGAAATGCAGGTAAACCGGAAGTACAAGTTCTTTTTGTGAGTTCCTGTGTGCCACAAACTGATTGTCCGTATCTTTATTGTTCCAGCGTTTTTCTTGATTAAGTTTTGATTTTTGTCAAATGTAAAGTCTAAAATGATCGGTCTATCAGTAAAGTTCACTAAATAAATGTTCACGCGTTCGTTAAGGGCTAGATAGCTAGGAAACGTATGGAGGTATCTAGCTGAAAGTAATATCAAATATTTAAGTCTAAGGTCCCGCAGAACACAAAAAAAAGCTTCTAAATCAACTCAATCAAAAGTTACGACTATTTATCTATCGTTTTTACTGCATTTTGTATAAAATTTGGCACCAACACCAGTTGTTAGCACCCACAGTTATATAATTACAAATTTATAAATGTAGTTCACTTTATATAATATCGGTACATACGCCCGCAAGTTGTTTGTCAATTTTTATAACTTGTACTTACCGTTGATCCACAGTCATAAAATTGGCACAGACCTTTTGGTCGGTGAGTCCCACTTCTCTAACAAGGGTATTATTATTATTAGGATATTATTTTATATGAAACGACGGATAAATAACAATCTACCATGTGTCTTTTACTACTGTGTCTTTGTGTTATTTCAGCTTATATTTGTATGTTAATTAATATTATTTGCTTTTCTTTATTGTTACTCGTATTAATTGACTTACAATATTTAATTTTATTTTGGTAATAATATGTTTTACTATGTTTTAAGTACAAACCAGTTCCAACTAATCTTCTAAAAAAAACGAAAATGCAGACAAGGATATTTATTTGCACAGTTATGTTATTTATTTATTTATTTATTTATTTATTTATTTATTTATTTTATATTGGGAAACAAACAGCACTTACAATACTTAAAGCTAATACATATCTACATTACATTAGCCAATAAAGTTTCCACTTATGCATCAAACATGGAGTGAATACAAAAAAAAAGAACTTTATACATACATAAAAAATTACAAAAAATATAATATATATATGTATAAAGTTCTTTTTTTTTGTATATATATATATATATATATATATATATATATATATATATGTTATAAACAATATATACAAACATTTTGTTACAGTATGTACCTTGGATATGATGTAGTAATGTTAGACACAGGAAGTGGTTAACATTTAAAAAAAACAAATATCGTCTACATAATTGCAATAAGTGATATGTATCACCTATCGTTATCATCTACTTCTAACGAATTTCCTTCCAACTAGGGCCGTTGCCTACAGGCAAATGTCTCCGTTTGACACAATTGCATTGCTTTTATAGTCTTTTTCACCTACATCTACTCTCTCTTACACGAGATAGCATGGCCTCTTCTGACTGGCAAGCGTCCTCGTGCCTGCTCAGATCTGCCGACGGCAGTATGTCATGTTCACACTGGTCACAGCCCCTAATTGTCGAAACAATTTTTATTTTCATTTTGTGGATATACATATTTTTTTCTTTAATGATAGGATTTTAAACAAGCCTTTTCCGGATTACCCCTACGCTTATACATAGTCTTACAAGAGTGCTTTCTCAGTCATCTCGTACCTATCTTGAAAGGGCTTCAACAAGTCTTTTCTGAATCACCCCCTACGCTCATATGGAGTCTGACAAGAGTCTTTTCTCAGTCACTCTGACACCCAAAATTTAGAGACTAATACAGATCTTTTCCTAATCACTATGTAGATTTAACACACGACGTAGACTTAAAAGACGGTGGTTCCAAGTTAGGAACGCTCGAGGCTAACACGGGTCTTTTCTAGGCCACCTCCATAGCAGACAATAACTTAATTTTACATATTGAAAATTTAATTTCAATCAGGAGTAAAATTTTAATTATAAAATTTGTAAAGTATGATTAACGAACTCACAAAAGTTTTTGCACAGGCCTGTATTTTCTCTCGGCTTAACCAGACAGTTGCTTATTATTCATCCTCCATTCGATCCACTTTTCGAGTTTCTATGAAACGGCAAAAAAATTAGTGGGCCTAAAGTATTTTCGATAATAATTAAACAAATTCGGCAATTCGGGCCATGGGATACACACAAAGATATGGAAACTTCGTGCTTACACTTCTGATGTTGGAAATCGGAAACGATTAACGTGTTTAAAAAACAAGATAAAAACACATCTCGTCTATATGTTTCTAAATTTTAAATGAAACTAACTATTTAACCAGATTAATCGCATATATCAAGTATTATACATTTTTGGAAACCCGATGTTTAACGTGTACCCTTAAAAGATTACACACAAACGTTCCGGAAGATTCAATAAAGACTGTTGCAGCCGCAATCTGGTAAGAATTCAAGGTGTAACGGTGTTTTTATTATAACTAAATTGCAGTTAAAGCGAAGGGGGAGGTAGGAAGCGCTATGGCTTATCTTTGGAAGAGCTACGAGTAGCTGGAGACTCGACGTAGTTCAGTTACTTAAATAGCCTTCTGTTAAAATATGTCGTGTATGTACTGTCTTATTAGAACGATACCTACTGATGGCATTATTTAAAAATTACTTGTTGCAAAAACGATTGAAACGATTGCATACGTTCTTAGGCCCAGAATGTAAACAGATGAAAATGGTGTGATTCTAAAGATTTGGTAAAAGTGAAGTTAAGTTCACTCATCAATTCAAAATGAATTTCTTTTAGTAATTTATTGGAATTATTTTTAATTACTGTTATTATATATCTTTATAGTTGTCACTTATAAGTGCATTAAAATACTTAGACTTAATTATAATGAACAAATATTTTACTTTCGCAGTACTGTAACACATTATTGATATCGATTAAGGACCTTAAACTATTTTTCATATTTTTCTCCGCTTGAAGATTCTCAATTGAGCTGATTTTTGGCATGCTAAAATTAAAAAAATACAATTTTTTTAGACTATATCTCAACTCTTACATTTGGGCCTACGATTTTCGGTGTCCTTTAATTTACTCACTACCTATCTATCTCTGAATCTCTAAAACATATTGGGTCACACTATATGAAAGAAATAGATTCGACAAAATTTACAAATTCTTTGTAAAACTGATCAAGTAGTAGCCAGCATAATTACCATATTTTAAAATACAATTTAATGCAGACAAATCAAATACAAAATAAATATAATTCATTAAAATTAAATATACATATACATAGAAAACTCTTGAAATAAGAAAGGAAGAAGTGCACGTTTGGTCGTACATAATGCAGTGTTGGTATCGACGCTATATGGCAGCAAAACGTGGATACTACAGAAGAAGAATGAAAGAAATATGATTGCTGTGGAGTTGCGATTTCTTCGGAGGATATGCGGAAACAGATAAGTTGATCGAAGTCACTATGAAGATATACAGAATGACAAGTATTAGCGAGACTATCACAGTGATAATTAACAAGAATGTGCTCTGTTGGTTTGCGCAAGTCGAACGAATGAGTGATGAAAAAATGGCAAAAAAAATATGAAGGAAAAGTGAGCGGTAAAAGAGGTGGAGGAGACTTCGAAAATTGTATCAAAATATTGTGGAGAAAGGTCACGTAAAAAGCATGATGACCTCCCGGAGGCCATGTGTGAAGAGATTGATGATAGTGGACGAGGTAAAAGAGGTATGCAGAGACCGTAGCGTTTGGTGCTCCATTTTCTCTGGCTACCCCGCTAGGAATACAGCTTAGAGCTAAGTTTAAGTGAAGTAGATACCTTAACGCGATATCGAGATAAGTGATCTTGACAGTTGGATAGACGGACAACAGAATTATGCTATAAAGGTTCCGATTTCAGGTAAATTACCCTAAAAAATGGGAGCTCTTTTTTTTTATGAGCTTTAGTAAGAACATTCTGGAAAGAAAAATACTTATTTAGAAAAGGAGGCGCGGGTTCGAGTCCCGCTACGTTCAAATTTTTATACGTTTTCTAAATAAGTATTTTTCTTTCCTAAGTGTGGAATAACACTTTAAAAATGTTTAAAAAAAAGAACATTCTGTTTTATACATGTGACATGTCTTTTCTATTATTGTGCCCTAAATACGTTTATAATATAAAATTAAAGTTTTGTTGAACGTGATTATCCCAAACACTTTTAATTCGATTTATTATTCATGTTTCGGGGAAAGTTTAAAACTATATTACATCACCTTAAATCAGTGAGAATAGAGAAACAATAAAGTTAGAACTTCCGTGCTTGTACTAATTCAAATTAAAAAAATATATTTTTGTATGGTTAGTGAATCTATCGAGAAAGGCTATAGAGTCGGTTACATTGAGCTATGACCAATGGAAGTGGTGTAACAAAAAAAAAAATATGTAAAAATAAAGAGCTTGGAAGCTCTCATTACGTGAACTGCACCAACGATCACAGTTACCTGAAAATCATGTATGACGGATTGTTCCCCTTTGAAAATAAATACTATATTTAATATGGGGGCACGATAGCGTCCTCAGATTAAACAAACAAACAATCTTCTAGTTTTATCCGCAACGAAGATTTGGAGGCCGAAAATAACCTGAACTGGTTCGAGAAAAGGATGTTATGGTCAACCAGGTTTTTCCTGATTTATAAAAAACACATTATTTTCAATGGGATTTAAAAAAATAATCATTTTATATAAATTTATTTACTTAATCAAAATAAATCAGCTTCACGCTATATCCCGCACACAGCAGGGAAGGCAGAGGGAATCTAGTACTAAGACTCTCCGCTGCCCACATTCCGCCGAATTTCTGGAGGCATTGCGTACTGAGTGGCACCTTACGCCGCATTTTGCCTCGACACCAGAGCGAAGAAATGAAAATATACAATTAAATAAATATTTAATTTCTTCGAATGATAATCAAATCCACAACCAGTCGCATTTACAGTCATAAATTGGCCCGCCCCTGTACCACGATTAGCCTCTTGGGATGACATGGGATCAAAATGCAAAAATACTCGTCGAGTCTTGCTCCAACTACAACGAAATTTCTGAAGTGCTCCTTTGCAAGCCCCGTCGATGGGAATGATAGACAGAAGGCACCAGGTGAGGCTCCATGGTGAGTATGGCAGATACGAAAAGGTGTTCCATCTAAGCTATTTCAAGATATATTTTACACACAATTTAGTGTGAGCCCTTTGAATTATTCAAATAAAAATAGCTACTTGCTATAAAAAAAAAATATATACTTTGATATGTCTGAAGTAATGTTTGTATATTCAGATATCATTCAGGTCATGTCATTATTTGTTTAATCCTACAATTTTATTTGGTCTGGATTTAATAGTACGAAGCGTGGTAGTGGATTCCGTCCTACCATGTTTTTCTTCAACATGAGAAAATTTTTGTCAGTTATACTCAAATTATGTGGCTCTCCTGAGAGTTATAGGCAGATTAAAATCTATAGATGCTCTTGCAATCGTCCCAAAGAACCTGGAACTAATTAAATGCTCTGTGTTCGGCGTATCTTCACTATTCATATAGCGGGTGCAGTTAGAGAGAATAGAATAACAACTTTTGGCACGTTGGCAAGCTTTTACAAGATTTTATATAATATCAGGATTACCTTCTATATGCTGATCTATATTGGCCTATTTTCAAGAAACTTATCATATTTTTTGTTTAGATGGTGACAATTTTTTTTTAAATTGGTTGCCATTACATCTGTGAAACGATACTTCTTTTCCAATAACCTAGGATTCGATATTATCATAGGTAAAGGAACATTTTTGATATTACAATTTAGCTATTTTGATTTTTTATAATAACTACTCTATAGAGTGTGAGAGATACATAATTATACAAGTTATAAAAGTCAGTGATGTTTATAGATTGATGTTGCTGATTAGTAATTCTATATTTTTGTCTAATGTTGGATTTTCATGCATTGCTAAATAATAATAAATATTATTGGGATTTTTATTTTAATACCAAAGTACAAGTATACAAACCATCTGTCTGTGTATTTACTAAGTGCTGTTTCTTCAGTTTTGCATTAAGACCGAAAGTTTATACCTAATTTTCATTAAATGCTTTATTTTAAGATATATTCTAGTATTATCATTATTATCATTATGATATAACAAGGAATAGCAAACGTTGTTATGGTAAGTTTCTCAAAACACAACAGGAATTACGTGAAAACACCCAAATCACATACCTATACATAATATTTATAGCTAGGCAATAACAGATATTATTTTTTCTTCACAAAATTTAATCTAAGCTCCCAGAGAAAAAACTGCCGAGCGCGTGCCATTCAATATTTACACGAATCTATTCGTGCTGTTTCCGACCACCTTTCATCTCTGAGGATATTTCAATAACAAGAACTATTTTTCATACATATTTTTAATTTCTTTTTATGGAAATGAGAAAAAACCTACTAATCCTTGTAAACCTACTAATCTTTTTTTTAAATGACGACATATCTATTATCATCTTATTGATTAAAAAGACAGTTATCAAAAATACATCGTTGCTTCATACGAAACAGAACCTTTAAAAATCTTAATTTGTTTAATTTGTTGACTACTGAAGTTATTACAAAAAAATAATAATTATAAGTTATTTTCAAAATATTATTACTACATGAATAAGTGTAACTTTGAAATAGTAGACTTATTAGTATTTAATAAATTTCTATATATAATACAGTGTTAAAGAGTAATTATTATTTACTATCTGTGGGTTCGATCCCCACTCGAGAAGATGAAATATTAACTTAAATATATATTTCCATTTTTTCGCTCTAGTGTCAAGGTAAAGCGCGGCGTTGAGTTCTGCCACTCAACACGCAATGCCTCCAGCGGCAATTCGGCAGAAAATGGTGAACAGAGTATCTTAACACTAGGTTCCCTCTGCCTACCCTGCTGTGTGCGTGATACAGCGTGAAGCTGATAAAAAATAAAAAAATATATAGTCATGACATTTTGCATACTTTTAATGTGTGTTTTATTAGTTTTACACTGTATTCTGAACCTGGAAACCAAGTGTTAAGACCGTAATTTCGTATCCCACTTTCCGCCTAATTCTTTAGGCATTGCGTGCTCAGTGGTGGAACTCAAAGCTGACATTGACACCAGAGCGAAGAAATGAAAATATTAAATATTTAATTTTATTTCCTCGAGTCAGAATCAAACCAACAGCCTGTAGGGCTTACAGTCACATGCTTGTGACCCTGCGCCGCGACGACCTCAAGTATCTATTAAAAAAAATAGGTATTTGTTTTTTTATAAAACATTATTCTTTACGAATATTACGGTTTCCTTACATTTATGTAAAATAGTTTGCTTAACTTCATGTAGACTATGTAGACTAATGCATTCGCAAATACACTCCTATAATTTATATGAAGTACATATGAATGCTCAAATAACCCCTTAACCTTATGAGCCTTGATCAAATTTAACTTTGAGACATTTTACATATACTTTATAAGTTTGATGCCAGTTGTGGCGCAGAGGCACAATTGTGAGGCTTAAAATACGACGGGTTCAATTACCACTCGAAAAAAATTTTTTTTTGTCATTTCTTCGCTGTGGTAACGAGGCAAAGCAAAGCAAAGCGTTGAGTTTCGCTACAGAAAATGCAATGCCCGGAGACTTCTGTGAAAAGTGAAGAACGGAAGTGAATTAATGGGAACGGAGGGTCTTAATACTGTGTTCCCAGGATCCCTCTACTCTGCTATATGCAGGAAACAGAGTAAAGCTGTTATAAGTTTTAACAAAAGCTATCAAAGAATTACGTTACACTTATTTGTTTAGAAATTTTGTGGATAAACTATTATTATTATCACACATTAAAGCGTGTAATACATCTTTACTTTAAAAAGAAATAACTAATTTTAGCAAACGAGAAAAGTAGCTAAATTACAGCAATCAAAACGGCCAGTCGTGGCGCAGCGGCCCAAAGTGTGACTGTAATACCAACTAGTTGTGGGCTCGATCCACACTCGAGGAGATGAAATATTTACTTAAATTTATATTTCCATTTCTTCGCTCTGGTGTCTAGGTTAAGCGCGGCGTTGAGTTCTGCCACTCATCATGCAATGCCTCCAGAATTCGGCAGAAAGTGGGGAACGGAGTGTCTTAACACTAGGTTCCCTCTGCCTACCCTGCTGTGTGCAGGATACAGCGTGAAGCTGATTTATTTATTTTTAAAATAAAAACGAATAAATTACTAAGAAATATTGGCGAAAACTCAAACTGAACTCAAAATCAAAATTTAATTATTTTCTTATGTTATTGTTAATAATTTTACGTGACCAATTACAAATAATTTTTACGTGACCAATGTGCTTGTGAAATCAAAAACCTACCGCTAGTGTTATCCTATATTAATTTCCTCGAAATCATTGCAAATTCTAAGAAAAAAATAATCACTACTTATCATGGACGCAATAAAGGAGTCTATAACTGCTATGGCCGAGATGTTTGATGCCAGGATGTGTGAATTTCAACACGATCTGAACAAATCTGCTTCACCAACTACAATCACTTCTTTGGCAGCAGATTTTAGTTCTTTTAAAAATTTTATCCACGCTGCACTGACTACGCTGCAAAAACAAGTGGAACTTTTAACACGTAATGTTGACCGTATCGAGATGTCTAGAAGGCGTAAAATGCTCCTCTTCCACGGGGTCGAAGAAAATAAAACAGAAATACTTGACAGCCTCGTTGCTAATTTAATTGTGAATAATCTCGAAGTAGCTGATTTCACCACTTCAAGCATCAAAACTGCGTATCGGTTAGGTCGTTCGCATGAAAATAAACACAGACCAATAGTGGTCAAATTTTCCAGTCCGCAGGCGCGTCATTGTGTTTGGTTTTCAAAAACCAAGCTGAAAGGTTCAGGTATCACTATTTCTGAATTCTTAACAAAAAACCGCCATGATGTGTTCATGCTTGCGAGACAACGTTATGGTGTGGGGAAGTGCTGGACGCGTGATGGGTCCATCAACGTTATTGCCCCCAACGGATTGCGATATCGTGTTGAGTACATGTCTGAACTTCAGAGTATACCCGTCGCTCCATCGAAGTCACCACCAGTCGTGCAGGAAACAGTTGCAGTTCCAAAATGCTCCAATAATAAAGTGACAGTCCAAAGATGTAAGCGAGTGATGAAAAAGTAATTTTGTTTACTCCTTTAGTTTTTCTGTGATTTTATTTTTATTTTACTTTTTTGTCTTACCTTTTTTTGTTTTTTTTTTATTATTATTATTTTAAGTTACATATGTTAAGTTATTTAAGACTGTCATAAGTTTCTATTCCCTTTTTACTTCCTTTTTTTTTATTTTACTGTTATAAAATATTTGTTCATTACACTTATTTCTTCTATTCTTATAATATGTCTTTGTTTACATTTAAATCTGTCGTCGTTTATTGTTATAATTTGAAATTTGTTGCTTAAAAAAAAATGTGAATAATAATTGACAGAGTATAATATGCTAGCAATATACGGCAGGCTTTTATCGCATGATAATATTATCATTGTAGTTATTTTTTAAACATTTTTAAAGTATTATTAGGAATCATTGTAGTTGTTAAGATATTTTTATTTAATTAAGTAAGTACTATCTTTTTGTTTTGTTTTTTGCATATATTGCTTTTTTTTGTTTTTTTAATGTTCGTTCATTTATTTGTTTTTACAGATCTATTTTATATATTTTACTTTTTGTTGTTTTTTTTTTATTATTAGTGATATATACACACACATGTATGTATGTGTACTTGTGTTCGTGGTATGAGTAAAATGTTCTTGCATTGTTATTAATATTATTATATATTTATTTTTTTAATTTAATTGCTTATCAGTTTTTTGTCTCTCTCCTTGCAGCTAGCGGGCGGTTTAGCAAATTTAGAGGTTAGAACGGGTCACGGTTATAGCTTTATTGATTTGTATTTTTTATTTTTATTTTTAGCCTTTTTTTAAATTTTATTTATATTTTTGTTATTTATTAGTATTATTATTATTTTTTATATATTTATATTTATATATATATATATATATATATATATATATATATATATATATATATATATATATATATATATATATATATATATATATAGATATATATCATATATATATATATATATATATATATATATATATTTTATATATATTTTTTAATATTTATTTTTAACTTATAATGGCAATCAACAATAATTCTTCCAATGATTCTTTCCTTTCCTTTTCAGCTACTTCTGACGGATTGAGCAGTAATGACAGCTTTCTAAATATCCCCACGTTAAGTGATACATTAGATTCAACCTTCTCAGATGTACTGAAAAATTTTAATATTATTCATTTGAACGCGCAGAGTATTCCTGCACACTTCCCAGATTTCTTATCGTCTTTCAATAATAAAAATGTTCATGCTATTTTAGTATCAGAGACATGATTAAAACCATGCCTGCCGTCAGCTTCTTATTTAATTCCTGGGTTTCATTTGATTCGTAACGATCGTGTAGGCCGAGTGGGAGGTGGTGTTGCCATTTACTTACGCTCACACATTCCTTATAGTTTAGTAGACATTTCCAAAAGTGAACCTAGTGGATCAGAACACCTTTTTATTGAAGTGTGTTTTACACATCATAAAATCCTTCTCGGTGTTTACTATAATCCCAACCTAACGGTCGATTACTTTTTATCATTTGAGACCCTGTTAGAGAATCTTAAGCCGTCCTACGATCACACTATTATAATGGGCGACTTTAATACTTGTATTTTGAAAAAAAATCATCGTTCTTCCCGCTTAAAATCTATAGTTGACAGTGCTAACTTACATCTACTCCCCCTATCTGCTACTCATAATTTCCCTAATTGCGTCCCCTCACTACTTGATCTTATTATTGTTTCTTCTATTGACCATGTTGAGAAGCATGGTCAGTATCCTGCTTTAGCTTTCTCATATCATGACCTCATATTTTTATCTTATAAAATTAAGCCCCCTAAAGCTAAATCAAGAACCCTTCTGCAACGTAATTTTAATGGTATAGATCTAAATTGCTTGCGTAAGGACGCGGCTGCAATCGACTGGTCAAGCGTACTAAACTGTACAGAATCTGATGATCAGCTAGCTCTTTTTAATTCGCACATAATAAAATTATATGATCAACATGCCCCATTGCGTCCCGTACGAATGAAACATTTTCCTGCCCCCTTGGCTAACAGACAATATCAAAAAGCTACAACACAAAAAGAATATTGCTAAAATGAAGTTCAAAGGAAACCCTAATGATACTAATCGGCAAAAGTACAATAAAGCTCGCAATCGCTGCAATATGATGTGTAGAGATAACCAACGACGCCATATACACAAATCTGTTATTGAGGAAAGTGATTCACACAAAGTTTGGAATTTTTTAAAATCTGTTGGAGTTGGAAAAGCGCAACAAATCATAAATCCCAAGAATATCAATTTAAATGAACTTAATAGACATTTCTCTTCTTCCTGTGTTATTGATAACACAACAAAAATATCTACTATTAACCATCTTAATGCTTTATCCACTTCAAGTGTTCCTAATTTCTTCTTTAGTTTATTTGCAGAAAGTGATGTTAAGAAGACCATTTTAGCCATAAAATCTGATGCTGTTGGTGCCGACGGCATTAGTCGTAAAATGATCATCCCCATCCTGGATATTATATTACCTGTGATCACTCATATATTTAATCACTCTATAACATCTAAGCAATTTCCTTCATTATGGAAAGATGCTCAAATAATTCCTTTACCCAAAAAGCTTAATCCTGTTGATTTCTCTGATTACCGTCCCATTTCTATTCTTCCTTTCCTGTCCAAAGTCCTTGAGCGCTTAGTTCAAACTCAACTCACTCAGTTCCTTTACCAGCATAATTTTATGAATCCTTTGCAATCCGGTTTCCGTCCTGGTCATAGCACGACTACAGCATTAGTAAAAATTACTGATGACATTCGTTCGGGCATGGAAATGCAACAAGTCACGGTCTTAGCGTTACTGGACTTCAGCAATGCCTTTGGCTCCGTTGACTTTGATGTCATGCTGGCTACTTTAACGTCTCTTAACATATCTCCTGATGCAATTGACTGGTTTCGTGAATACCTGTTTGGACGCCGGCAACGTTTACGAATACAAGATTCGTACTCTGTCTTCTCTCTACCATTTATATGCAGATGATTTGCAGATTTACAACCAAGCAAAAGTATCTGACTTGCCTACTGCAATTAAGGACATAAACAAAAGTTTGGAGAGTATATTTTGTTGGAGTAAGTCATTTGGTCTGAATCTTAACTCAAAAAAAAACTCAACTGATTTTAATTGGTAGTGCTAAACTAATTTCAAAAATAGATGCATCGACTTTATCACCAGTACTTCTTAATAGCGACATTATACCATACACCAAAACAGTAAAAGATCTTGGTATTACTCTGGATAATAATATGTCTTGGAACTCACAGGTAACTGAGGTAAGCAGAAAAATATTTGCATCCTTAGGGTCTCTAAGACGCTTGCGTAATTTTCTTCCTATACCAACTAAGATTTCGTTAGCAAATACTCTCCTTCTACCGATTCTTGATTATGCTGACATTTGTTATCTTGACTTAAGAGAGGAGCAATTGAATAAACTTGAGCGTATTCAAAATTTATGTATTCGATTCATATTTGGCTTACGCAAATTTGATCACATCTCTGATTTCCGGAAAAAACTCAAGTGACTCCCTATCCGCCTTCGCAGGAATTCTCACATACTTCATCTTCTCTACTGCATTCTGTTCAATCCAACTTCCCCTCCTTACCTTAAAGAACGTTTTGAGTTTTTAGGCGAGACACATTCCCGATCTCTGCGCTCTGAACGTAATCTCACCCTAAAGATTCCTTCTCACACTTCTTCCTTTTACAGCAGTTCATTTACTGTAACTGCGTGTAGATTGTGGAACTCACTTCCTTTAGAAGTCAGAAATTCTAAAACATTTCTAACTTTCAAACGTCGCTTAAAGTTACACTTTATGTCACTTTAAGGGTAATATTCTTTTTTTTTTTTTTTTTTGCCATTTCACTGCTTACTCTTACCTTTTAGTTTTTTTATATCGTTATATATGTATGTTTAGTTGTATATATATATGTATGTATATTAATATAGTATATATATTAGTATATATATTTATATATATGTGTATGTAGTATGTATTTATTTATATGTAATTTTGTATATTATATTTTTATGTGTATATTATAGTGCAACAGTACGTCTGTATTGTGTGGTATGTATAGATATTACATTTTATTTATTTTAACTCTAAATCTACACTATTTGCACCCTATCCCTATCTTAATTTGCTATTTCCTCTGCTTGAAGGTTGCCTGGCAGAGATTGCTATTAAGCAATAAGGCCGCCTTTTGTACATTTATATTTTATCATTTCTTGGGTGTACAATAAAGAGTTATTATTATTATTATTATAATGTTGCATGGAACTGATTTAAAACATTCTCATTTTTCATCGTTGTACATTGGAGTGATTTATTAAGGCAAAAACAAGTCGGCTTATTTCTTTGTGTGTTTGTCTGTGCGTTTGATCAATCTCACAAATGGTTTAGCCGATTTTAATACTTAAGTTTTCACGAGTGTATTTTCACAAACTTCCCTTTTTCCCTACACTTAATGTAACTTCCCTTAAAATTTAATGTTTGTTTTTTCAATCGTTTTACAAAAAAAAGTTATGTCAATATAAAGAATTGCATGTGACAATATTGCTACAAAATGATTGTTTTATTGAATTAGCTGAAACTATATGCATACAATGATAGGTAATCAATGTATGGATATCGTTTTTAAAATTATGACGGTATTAGGCATACGTCTTTGTATCAAAAGGTTTAAAACATTTTAAACATTTTTAAAGTGTTAATCCACACTTAGGAAAGACATCAGTCCTATAGAGATGCTAACAACATAAATAAGTTGTAAGAAGCGTACACAAATTTCGACGTAGCTTGATGAGAACGTATGGCTTAGTGGTCAGAGCGCCTGGTCGGTTTCCAGGAGGCGTGGGTTTGAGTCCCGCTACGTTCAAATTTTTATACGTTTTCTAAATAAGTATTTCAGGCTAAAAACGATATTTTACTTTCTTTATAAGTAACTTAAGTGTTTTTTTAAGTAAATTCTCTCTTTATTATAATAAAATATCTGGTAAGCGTTATATAAAATAAAATAATGATGGTATTAAATATCATTTGAGGCCAGTCGTGGCGCAGGAGCACAAAGTGTGACTGTAAGATCGACTGGTTGTCGGTTTGATCCCCACTCGAGGAAGTGAAATATTTATTTACATTTATATTTTCATTTCTTCGCTCTGGTATCGAGGCAAAGCGCGGCGTTGAGTTGCGCCACTCAACAAGCAATGCCTTCAGAACTCGGCGGAAAGTAGGAAATGATGTGTCTTAACACTATATTCCCTCTGCCTATCCTGCTATGTGCGGGATACAGCGTAAATCTGATTTTTTTTATTAGATATCATAAATACATACCATTGTTATTTTATTTCATATAACGTTTTCCTTATATTTTGTTATAAAAAAGAAAGACTACGTACAAAACACTCAAATTGCTAATAAAGATAATAAAATATTATTTTAATTCTTTTGATATAAAAATATACGTATAGATATAAGAAAAACCAAAAGTTTGAGGTTGAAAACGAAAAAGTTACAGTTAAAATTGAAATTATACTTCGTATAACGCCGATCTTATGTTCACTGAAAGATTAAAACCGAAAGTACGTAATAGCCAATTTAAAAAAATATATATAGATAGGAGTAAGCAGGTTTACATTACATTGATTTTATCTGTGATGTTAAGTTAAATTTCAACATGAAAGCTTTAAATTTAAAAAGTTATTTTACATATTGAATGATACAGTTACTATTTAATTATATGTACAAATAACCTTATTGTTTCAAAACATTTAAAATATGCGCGAGGTGTTTGTACGATTGAAATACAAAAAATAAGTATCCGCTGTTGTACTGTTTCTGTAATTATATCAATGTATTTTATAGGTATTGTTTTAAATTGCATTTAAAATCAATGCAAAAAAATTAAACATTTCTAACGTTTAACATATGTATGTAAAAGGTTAGAAATTGAGGCCAGTCCTGGCGTAGATGCACAGAGTGTGACTGTAAAATCAACTGGTTGTGGGTTCGATCCCCACTCGAGGAGATAAAATATTTACTTACATTTATATTTTCATTTCTTCGCTCTGGTGTAGAGGCAAAGTGCGGCGTTGAGTTCCGCCACTCAATACGCAATGCCTCCAGAACTCGGCGGAAAATGGGGAACGGTGTGTCCTAACACTAGGTTCCCTCTGCTTACCCTGCTGTGTGCAGGATACAGCGTGAAGCTGATTTTTTACATATGTATTTACACGTAATGGAGATAGAAAAAAAACGTAACAACCCCAACTGTCCATCCAGACATGAATAGATATCAATTTCATTAAAAGCCCCCGTCATTATCATCAGAACGATCAGAACAATCGCATCAGGAAAATAATGAATTAAATTGCAAAGTAATAACATTACGCGTCGCCCGAATAATGCGTTAACCGTTTCCACGATGACATTTAATTTAAAATTATTGGTTAAGAGGGAAACTGATTTTTCGTCAGGTCTCCGATTGAGGTTCCATTAGGAGGGTGAGGACGGGAGGGTACGGGCTGCGTGGGGTGCCGACGGCGCGTAGCCACCGAACTCGTTGTAACGATGCCCTCTCATTGTTTCTGCTCCCCTGGTACTATTTGGCATTGACTCGGGGGAGATATCCGACGATTTGTTCGTGAGTGACGTTTACAAAACTATAGAGCAACAATTGAAAAATAACGAATGTTTCTACAGCCGAGACTAATTAGTTAGCTTTTACATGAAAAGTAACAGGTATTTAGTCAAAACAAAGTTGAATTTATTGTAATTTAACAAATATTTACAAAACAAATACTTTTGAACCAATTTTATAAATAAAAAAATATATATTTACGTTATTTATAATATTTAAAAAATTATATTGTCTATACATTTAAATGTTAGATATCATAAAATTAAATATAAATTTATTATTGAATAAAGTATTTTTAAAAATAAAATAAACTTTAATTCGTCACATCTAACAATAAGATATTAATTAACACTGTTTACGTAACTGTCAAAGTGAGATTAGCACGTCTAAAGAACTCTATAAAATGTAACACAGAATACCGGCGGCACGCGATCAAAGCAGACGCCGGTAATGTAAAAGTCGTAGCGGTGCCTAACGTTGCCAGGCTTTCAATCATCTCCAAGTGTTTACAAATTGAAAGAGAGAGTTGGGACACCGAAACCCGCTTCCCCACATTCCAACGATGAAAGGGAAATCCAAGTTTAACACACCAGAGACCGAAAAGGATAGAAGAATATGACAAACCTGAAGAGGAACCGCGCAAACGATAGAAATGTAAGAACAGCTCACCTCCACCTCGGCTCTGGTGTCCTGGTAAGTTGTTACAGGTCGCGTAACCCGAACGGGGACTCGGAGCGGTGCGACGTGCGAGCTGTAGCGACGGCTCGACAGCGCGGACTGCAATTGCATTGCACTTGCCAAGGGGTGGTGCACTCCGTGCAAGCGAGACTGCAGCGCCCGCCCATTCGCCTCGTGCCTCACATTCCCGCCCTACTTACTGCTCTTGAAAACTTACAACACTTAACAGGTGGTGAGCTTAGGTTGCTATTAATAAAACCCGCGATTAACGCCGTATTAAGATATTGCTGTTTCCATTATTTTTATTGTTTCTCGTTTCTTCCATTTGGGAGTTCAGACGCAAGGGGATTGTAAAGTTATTAATAACTATTTAATTACATTTAATTATAATACTTCTTGACTACAACAAGACTAATATAGAGTATCACAACCTGAACAAGTTTAACAGATTCACGAAATGGAGCGCGCCAGTGGTAAGTATTGTTTGTTGCGGGCCGGCGCCGCCTCCGCTGGTCGCCCGGGCGACCGCCCGTCGCAACGCTCTCCACGTGTCTCGACTGCTGTATTTACAATCACATTTCAACAAACTTTACATCTTACCAACGTCTACGGATACTTAAAATTTTTAAAGGAAAAAGAAGAAAGTTTATTCTTTAGTATAGTCGCAGTGGTTGCAATTTTTAGAAAACTGTGTTTCGAATAATAAAATTAGCATTGAAATGCTTTACAATGAACACAAAAATATATTATGCTTTTGTGGATTGGACTCAATAACTAGATATTCCTTTGTATGTTAATATTAGATAACTCCTAAATATTTTTTTTCTCTTATGTATTGATAGGAATTTCTAAGCTTTGTTTATTTATATCTCTTTATATTTTATTCTTTTTATACCTGGAACTGGAGCTAATAAAGGTGCGGGCAGTTCGTGCGTAAGTCTCTTATTTTATGATACAAAGTATTCTAAAGAGCAATAGTGTGTTATTATAAACCTTGAGCGCAGAAAGTTATAAGTAGTAAGTTGTCTCTCCTTATTTCTATTTTTTTCTCGACGATAAGACTTAGAAAATGTGATCGCATTTTTCTTAAATTTTTCAAGTAGAAATGTAATGTGTAATTTTAAATAGGTATTTGTATTAAGATATTTGAAAAAAATCATAATAAAATGTATTATTAATATGTAAATTATTATAATATAAGGCAAATTTCATAACTTTTGTGTGAACGTTATTTAATAATATACAATTCTATCTTTTATAGCAAGAAAATATTACAATCATAGGTTCATCCTGTTGTCTGCTCCACAACTGAACAATATTTTCTTTTAATAAACTGGATTTTGCAGTTCATGCTTTGCATATTTAGATATTCTGATATTCTAACAAAAGTGTAATTCTACCGGATAAGATCAAGAAAACCAAGATTAAGGTAATCAAGAAAACGACTCAATTCACCGATTCACAAAGTATAAAATACAATATTTTTATATAATAGAAGTTATAGAAAAACTATGTTATATGACAAAGAAAATACTAACTTATAATATTTCTACTACTTGTTGAAATATATTTATGATTGTATGCACATAGATTAATATGAAAAATGTTACATATCAATGTTACGAGACGGTTATTTTCTTTACACGATTAAGTACTGTTGAGGACTTGGAGGCGAAATGTCTTAGAGTCCGACTGTAAATGCGACGGTTGTGGGTGCGATCCCCGTCCGGATTGATTATATTAATTTTAATTTTCTTGCTCGTTTAGACAAAGCGTGGCGTTGAGCTCCACCACTCATTACGCAATATCTGGAAATTTGGGCGGAAAGTAGAGAGCGGAGTGTCTTAACAAAGCTCCTTGTGCCTACCTGGTACAGCTATGTGGGAAAAAGTGTGAAGCTAATTTTTTATAATATTCTGTTAAAATAAGTTATGTAATACGATAAAATGTTAATTCATCAGTTTAAGCCAAGTGAAAAAGTAGACGATAATTTTATTTCTTTTTTAGTGTCCGTGTCGGTAACTTTTTAACCACTCTCAAATTCATAATGGAAATTAGAAATGTCAGTACCGTTGGCGTAAGGTATTTTTTTAATTAAATATGTTATTTATAAGTTGATATAACAAAAAAAAACATTTTATTCTTAACATTGCACTAAGTTAAATATATTGAATAGATTTTTATATTTCATTTCGGCTAATATTAAAAATTATTGTCTGAAGTTGAAAAGGTTCTCGATGGCGTTTGCTGAGTAAATTAACATTATATGAAAATAATGTTTAGTGGTATATACATTTTTAAAAATATTCTTTGATTTTCTAATATTTATATAAATAATAAACTGCTTAGAGGCCAGTCGTGGCGCAGCGGCACGAGGTGTGACTGCAAAATCGACTGGTTGTGGGTTCGATCCCCACTCGAGGAGGTGAAATATTTACTTAAATTCATATTTCCATTTCTTCGCTCTGGTGTCGAGGCTAAGCGCGGCGTTGAGTACTGCCACTCAACACGCAATGCCTCCAGAATTCGGCAGAAAGTGGGGAACGGAGTGTCTTAACACTAGCTTGGATGGATAATTCATGATACCATATAATTATACGTACAATATAAGTGTTTTAGGGGAGACCTCGGTTGACCTTCGAAAACACAGTGCCCAAAATACTAGAGGAAGAGGTTGATGACAGTGGACGAGGCGAAAGAGGTATGTAGAGACCGTAGCGTTTGGCGCTCCGTTCTCTCTGACTATCCCGCTAGGGCTATACAGCGTAAAGTTAAGTAAGCAAGTATAAATATTTTAATATTAGTTCTGTAATAACTGCGTACTAATAGAATATGATAAGTTAAGAAAACGATTTGTATTGAAATGAACATCTTTTTGGCAGATATCATAAGGAACTTGCGTAGAACGGTGCTACTGAGCTACGGCGATCGTAGCACAGCGTCACACTTTATAGTCTTCTCTTTGAAATTGACAAAAAATACACTATGTTTTCTCATAAATTTAATTCAATTAAAATTATTTAAAAATTACTTATAGTAGTGCCATAAGTTTTAAATATATATATATATATATATATATATATATATATATATATATATATATATATATATATATATATATATATATATTTATATGTATATTTAATTTCCAAATGCTCGGTTGTTTTAAATTTACATCAAAATTTCACGTTTTACTCCGTCTACACCACGATAGGCAAGGAAACCAAGACACTCCGCTAAGTGGCAGAACTAAACGCCGCAACCAGAGAGGAAAAATTAGAATAATTTATTTCATTTAATGGGAACTGTATTCATAATTATAGCTTTTATAACAATGACCCACTGCACTATGGTCTCAATCAAAATCAAATCAAAATCTCAGGTCTCAATATACTCAATAAAAAATCAAACACAAATAAGTCCACGTAACATTTATTTTGAGACAAAAATAAATAAAAAAAGCTTCACGGTGTATGCTGCATACAGCAGGGTAGGCAGAGGGAGCTTAGTGTTAAGACACTCCGTTCCCCACTTTCTGCCGAATTCTGGAGGCATTGCGTGTTCAATGGCAGAACTCAACGCCGCGCTTTGATTTCGAGACATTTTATACATTTTTAATAAAAGTAACTAAGACAAATATTTTTTTATAAACAAGGTTTCTTTCCGATGGAAAAAAAATTAAGATTGTTTACGTATAATCGAAGCTTTTTTTATATTGCTTTCGAGAAATTCTAATTAGATAAGCCAATTAACGTAACTGTAACAGAACATTTATTTTTATTAAAGAAGAAAATAATAAAAAATATATTTTAATAATATCTTCTAACGAGATGGCCGTTTCACGCTTCATTTACTGTCAGGTTAAATTATGTACTACAATAAACATACTAACATATTCCATGCAGACGGTCCTCGTACTTACGACATACTTTGCTTTTATAAAGGGAATCGACGGCGCGTAAACCATCGATATCCAAGGGAATAAACTCATTTATATAAAGTGCACAGGTTTCCTAGGTATTTAAATTACTGAAAATATATATTTATAATTGGGGCCAGTCGTGGCGCAGTGGCACAAAGTGTGACTGTAAAATCGAATGGTTGTGGGTTCGATCCCCACTCGAGGAAATGAAATATTTATTTAAATTTATATTTCCATTTCTTCGCTCTGGAGTCGAGGCAAAATGCGGCGTTGAGCTCCGTGACTCAACACGCAATGCCTGGAGGCATTCGGCGAAAAGTGAGGAACTGAGTGTCTTTAGATTAGGTTCCCTCTGCCTATCCTGCTGTGTGAAGGATACAGCGTAAAACTGATTATTATTATTATTATATACTTATATATTTTTAACCCGCCTACGTTTACAATGATCACCATTTCGAACATTTAAATTTATTGATACTCAACACGTTATTAAAAAAAATTATAGGTCACTACGTTTATTAGAAAATTGACATTTTTTATCACTGTGCCAACAAAATAATAATGAAAGTTCTGTTTTAATTGATATCGATAATAATTTACTACGGAGAGACAGAACAAAGGCATGCTACATATCTATAGAGTACATTCCATTTTGTATTGTTTTATCCATTTTATTATAAAAAGCCATAATGGATTGTTCTACGCACACTGGTTGTGGAGCGCTAGTTTTTTTTCTTCTTTCTTAGCATGTCAGAAAGAGGAATTTATGGCCTACAGTTTTGGCAACATCGTTACCCGAAGCATTTGATGGCGGAGATTTAAGACTTACCGTTCTGATGCTTATTATCTCACCATTAAGCCAACGAGTTTATAATGAAATTATTTTAAATTGGATTAAAAAAATATGTCTTTTTACTTCATAATTTCTATACCACAACTGCGAGATTCCACTATATTATTACACTTATTTTGTTGTATGTTTGATTTGTCATCTTTCTTTGTGTCATGTGTTATGTTATCTTTTTTATTAAATTATTTAGTTAGTGGCATTGCGTGTCGACTGGTGGAACTGAACGCCGTGCCTTAGTCTCGAAACCAGAGCGAAGAAGTGAAAATATTAAATATTTCACTTCCTTGAGTGGGAATCGAATCCATAACCTCTCGCGTTCACAATCAAACGCTAATGACTCTGCGCGACAACTGGCCTCAATATCTTATTTTACTTAAACAAATTAAGCACAAAGCCCGAACGTAGCAATAGAGGTAGACGAACGTTGTAGCAAGATATGATAAGAAAAGCTTATTTAAAATAAAGGTTCATTAACAAAATTTTATTCAATGTATATATTTGGATTATTTCTTTTTAATGGTATTGAAACAGATATGTGCTTTTATGCTTCGTTCATTTTGAACATCCAAAATTTTATATTATAATATTATGTGTTATAAAAAAAATTTTGTAAATTATTTTTTTTTTTTTTTAGCTTCACGCTGTATCCCGCACACAGCAGGGTAGGCAGAGGGAACCTAGTGTTAAGACACTCCGTTCCCCACTTTCTGCCGAATTCTGGAGGCATTGCGTGTTGAGTGGCAGAACTCAACGCCGCGCTTAACCTCGACACCAGAGCGAAGAAATGGAAATATAAATTTAAGTAAATATTTCATCTCCTCGAGTGGGATTCGAACCCACAACCAGTCGGTTTTGCAGTCACACCTCGTGCCGCTGCGCTACGACCGGCCTCTCGGATTCTCGGATCTCGGATTTTGTAAATTGCTGCTTGTTATTTTAATTATTTTAGGACATGAATATCATACGAGGCCAGTTATGGCGCAGGGGCACAAAGTGTGACTGTAAAATTGACTGGTTGTGGGTTCGATGCCCACTCGAGGAAATGAAATATTTATTTACAATTATATTTTCATTTCTTCGCTCTGATGTCGAGGCAAAGCGCGGCGTTGAGTTCCGCCACTCAACACGTAATTCCTTCAGAACTCGGTGGAAAGTGGGAAACGGTTTGTCTTAACACTAGGTTCCCTGTGGTTACCCTGCTGTGTGCAGGATACAGCGTGAAGCTGATTTCATGAATATCATAGGAATTAATTGAATTTACAAATAAAGCTTCGCGCTTGATTCCGCCTTTACCACGATAGGCAAAGAAAACTAGCGTCAAGATACTTCGCTTTCCGTTCTTTGTATAATGTAATTTCAATATTTCAAAATTTCCTATTTGCAAAATTTATTTACAAAGTCTTTATTTATAAACTCCAAATTCAATACAAAGTTTATATTTTCTTTTTTTTGGCTTCACGCTGTAAGTAGTACTTATGGTAAGGGGAGGATACCTGGGAGAGGAGGAGGGTACCTAGTGTTAAGAGACTCCGTTCTCCATTAAGACACTTCCGTTCTCCACTTTCCGCTGAATTTTATAGACATTGCGCAATGAGTTGTGGAATTCAACGCTAGAATATACCTTATTACTTACAGCGAAGAAATGAAAATATAGAATATTTCATTTCTTCGAGTGGAGTCGAACACTCAATCGTCGCGTTTGTAGTCGCACCCTGCGGCTCTGCGCCGCAACGGTCTAGTTATGCGATTTCTTTCAGTTTTTAATTATAACCGACATCTTTTAGTTTATTATTATCTGACGTCTAATTCGTACTTAATAATTTTTATTGTGGGCCAATATCTGGGTGTATGTGGGACGATTGTGCTTCCATTTCCTTTGTTATATTTGTTTTACATTCATTTTGTTCCTGCGGTAAGGAAAGATTCCACAGTAAAAAAATAAATTTAGTCGTTTTTATTTATTTAAAATTAGATTTAGAAAATTTAAGCATTTCAACAAAAACAAAAAACAAACGTGTGTGTTTTGAATAATTTATCGTCTTTGTATAAGACTTACTATTCTCCCCTAAATCCCTTCGGCATGATGCCAACTAGACTCGATGCTAGTGGGTGGTCGTCAAGTGCTGTTCAGATTGAGGCTTTGTTATTAATAATTCTAAAAATATTTGCATTTTTTTTGTTAGGTTTTGTTTTGACTCTTAAGACTTATCCACATTACACATTCATCTTTAATTTGTTTTTGAAATTAATGAAAAATATATGTTGTGTAATATATGTTGTTATGTAATAAATTTATCGAATGCATGTTGAGTGGGGGAACTCATCGCCTGGCGTTTGCCTTAGTGCCAGACGAAGAAATGAAAATATTAATAAATAATAATACATTTCTTCGACTGAGGATCGAACTCACATCCGTCACAGCTTGTGCCCCTGCGCCACGACGGTCTCAACTGTAGATAATATTTTTATCTAAAAATATGTACATTTTTGGAATCTTCATTTTAGCTTAAAAATATTTATCTATCCTAAATACATATACCTATAGGATTTTCCGTACTTTTAATAATGAACTGTTAAATAAAGGAGCGTTTCCAGTTCCAAATTTTCATTTTCCGTTTCAATTTCCCGAATTGCAAATGTAGCTCACACTTGACTGATTTTTAGTTTAAACGGCTGGTGTCGAACAAAACGCATATGATGGAACTGCAAATTTGTAGTCTCCCATATGTCTGATTATGGCTTAAACATCTCATCATTTTTCAAATCTAGGCATCAAGTCTCATCTGCTGGAAACTGGACGTACAAAAATATAAGAATATATTTATTTTATACTTTTCGTAATTGTAGTGTTTAACAATTGATGATAATCTAATAAAGAGTATACTTACATCGAGTTTTAATATCTCAAAAATATTATTCAAATATGTAATTAAAAAATGAGGCCAGTCGTGGCGCAGCGGCACAGAGTGTGACTGTAAAACCGACTGGTTGTGGGTTCGATCCCCACTCGAGGAGATGAAATATTTACTTAAATTTATATTTCCATTTCTTCCCTCTGGTGTCGAGGTTAAGCGCGGCGTTGAGTTCTGCTACTCAACACGCAATGCCTCCAGAATTTGGCAGAAAGTGGGGAATGGAGTGTCTTAACACTAGGTTCCCTCTGGCTACCCTGCTGTGTGCGGGATACAGCGTGAAGTTGATTTATTCAATTAAAAAATCTTATAAAACATAGATAATGAAGAACTATTAATACAATTGGAAGATATAAAAAGTTATGCTCCCCATATTTCTGTAAATGTACTTCCTAACTCGGTTATCATGAAAGGTTTCAACGGATCGTGCTACAAATACGTTCATCAATGTTTTACACTCCTCTATAGGAATTTTATTCATTTTTCTGTATCGAAAAAAGCTTTTTTCTTTTCACCCCCACAGCTACGCACCGTTCATCTAAACATGACGCGAATAAAGGAACGACACGTTTGTAATTTGAAAGCCGTAATCGATTTCTAACATATCGTTGACATTTGTTGACATGATATAGGTTGCGAGTCGTTTAATCCGACAAGAGACTTTCTATCTGCGTATTCCTTTGTAAAAATTCTATTTATAAAACGTCAAAATCAATTAATTTTGCAATATCGATTAATATTGTTTGTGAAGCTTCCCAAATAATAACAAAATGGACGAACAAATGTCTAGAATGTTTGGTTTAAGCTCGGTGGTTTCATGTCCACATCAATTCGTAAGCTTTAATTGCTTTATAAATGACCATTTCTGTTGAACCTCAATTTCGAGTTATTGGTTAGAGGTGCAACTAATCATTCTCTTAATCGAATGGTCATCACTACAAGTTGTTTAATAGTATAGGTGTTTTTTGTATTTTTTTTACTTTAGTAGCAAAATAAAATATTAGATACGTTATTCAAAGTCAGTAATAAAAAGATATTATGTACATTATTTTTGCTTTGGTGAAAATCATAAAAGCTATAGCTTTGTATCGATATTATGTTTCAACAAAAAAAAAAAAGATATTCCTAATATTGATTAAAAACCTCGTATACCTTAAATAGAGTTTATAAAGTGGAGTAGAAGGTGACTGTAAAAGGTTAAATTAAATTTATTATCTTATTGGGCGTAGCTATACAGGTATGCCTAATATTATAATAAATAATTATATATTAGTAAATGCTAAGTTATAAGTAATGAAATATAAAAAAAATGTAAATATCAAATAGTGGTATTTTTTTAAACTAGATGCAACTAACTATACAGAAATGTAAATAGCTTTATGCTATTTGCCGTATAGACAAAAGGAAGGGCAGCAAATCTTTTATATTATTCATTGTGTCCAAGAAACTTATTCGGGTCAGCGATTTTTTTTTTCTTTATTCTTAAAACCTCACTCTCTCACTCTCTCTCTCTCTCTCTTTCCTAATTAGAAAACATATATTTCAAACTTAATTGAGTTTTAATAATAAACCTATTAAAATTAAAAATAGCTACTATTCAATTTTAAAATTTTAAAACTGTCAACCCTTACTTGTTTAGCACCGCAATGAACAGTTCCCACAAAGATTGTGTTGACTGTTATTATGGGTTAAAATTAGGACGGCGTTGTCTGCACTCGCGACATTTATGTATGTATACGTATATGTTAACTGGATAAGATAATACCTCGTATAATTTTAATTTATTATGTTAGTGTATATATTCTCTATTTAATTTAAATAGTTTTTTTTAGTTACGGAAAAACAAAAGAGGCAAATCACTTTGTTCTCAATTTTCTGCTAATAAATTAATTTTGTATCCGACTATCTATCACTGAGCTGAGGGAAACTGTAATACACTCTTTTTTTATTTCCATAGCTAACAATATTTATATATGGTAGGTACTAAATTATATCGAGAAGGCATAATTTTGATTACTAATATCGCTGTCCTGGCAAATCAGCTTAAAGGTAATGCGATACGAAATTGCCCAAAGCCCAAAGAACCAATTGGAAAATCAAACTTAATGAAATTAGCCATTAATGTTCTACGTGGAATATAACATAGACGTATGTATGTATTTCAATGTTCATATTATATTAAATAAAAAAGTACGGCTATTGTTTATAATACATACTATACAGTATATAAAAAATAGTGATGGTATGTTACTACAGACTATAAATTATTAAATTTTTTAATCTACGACTTCGCGTCGTCTTGGCAAAGTAGAGTAGAGGAGAACTTGTACATGTGTTGTTTGCGGGTTCGATTGTCGCTCGAAAGACTAGTGTTAATAACATTTTTGGTTACTGGGTTGCTGGGTAAATATGATCTCTAAAGTAGGCGGAAAACGGAGAGCTACGTTAAAACCATACTCTCTACGTGTACATTATAAATTAAAAAAAAGTGTCAAATTTAAAAACAAAATTATTAATCTATTATATTAAAATAATTATGTAAAGTTTCATAATTTTATAAGATAAAATTTTGATTGTACTAATTTAGAAAGTAAATTACACAGCCTGATTTTATTTAATATCATGAATGTATTTCATTCTATACAAACAGGGCTCAGGAGTAGATAGTAAGCTGTTCATACAATATTTAATATATAGCTTATACATATCAGCCAAAACAATATCTTGTGTTAGTACCTGCTCCTAACAACTGATGAAAGCCTAGCATCGCTGTATAGCGACGGTTCATAGCCACCCTCACTATTCTATGTCAATTCATCAATCGTATGCAGACGCTGTGCGGAGTTCAGTCGGTAGGTCAAACTGTGTCGACTAAAACAACATACGCTACGGTGTTCTAATTGTTATGATTTAGCTGGAATAGTTATGATGGAAAGGATAATAGGTTATATCACAGCTTTTAAATACATTTTAGAATTTTAGAGACCTGTCGTGGCGCAAGGGTGGGTGACTGTAAACTTGACTGGTTGTGAGTACGATCCCCGCTCGAAGAAATGGAATGTTAATATTTTCATTTCTTCGCTTTAGTGTCGTGGCGAAGCGCGGCGTTGAGGTTCGCCGCTCAACAGTCAATGCCTTTAGAATTCGGCGGAGAATGGGAGACGGAGTGTCTTAACACTGGGCTCCATATGCCTACCATGCTACAAAGGGGTAAAGCGTGAAACTGAAATAAAAGAATATGTTATGTACACGCTAAATAATAATAGATACGAATATAAAATGTCAATGTGTGACCGTATATTTACACAACTTCTACAACTAATCATAACAATGGACGAAAAGTACATGGACATAGTAAAGTATCACTTTATTCTCTGGTCATAAAAAAATAAAAAATCATGTGACTTTGTGATATAACTCTTGAAGGACCTTTTGTTTGTCAAACGGTGTATAATAAATTATATTGAACAAAAAGATTTTTTTTTCAATGCCGCGTTTTATCTTGTTACCAGAACGAGGAAATAAAAAAATTATAAAATTCATTCGCCTGACTAGGAATCGAACCCACAACCTTCTTGTCTACAGAAGGTTAAATATACCGATACGTTAATCGATTACTATTTGATGGAAGATAAGTATTTATATTTTATACTGAACCGCCGTTGTATTAAACTCTAATATACACAAACATAAGCATCGTTCACAGGTACCAGTTAGAATACAACTTCCACTTATTTCATAAGTAAGTTATGGGTCAATAGGTCTTGAAGGTAATAAATAAATACTCATACGTTAACTTACACGTGTCGCTCATTGAAGTGTGCAATGTGTTATTACTGTGTGCTTCTGACTTCGAAATTAAAAGATCCAATTGATGAATACTTATTGAGAAAACGTATAAAATTTTTAACTAAGCGTAATTTGAATCCGCGGCTCTTGGAAACCATCCAAGCATTCTGCCCACTAAGCCATACGTTCTCTTGAGTTTCAAGAGGCGCAGGATTAAATCTCACTACGTCCAAAATTTTATACATTTTCTTAATTTTTTTTTTCTTAAGTGTGGAATAACACTTTCAGTATTTTAAAAGATTTTTTTTATTGGTATATGAATAATATTATTACATTGTTATAAAAGTGTATAGTAGAAGTCGTGGCTCCGCATTATTGTTATTGATGATTGTATCTCTTTGTCTTAGTAACAATTATACGAGGAAATTAAATAAAAATCTATAATGAAATGGAACAATATGTCATTAATTCTAAGTTAATTTAGATAAAATGAATGTACCATATTAATTGCATAGAAAAGGAAAAGAACGGATGGCTCAGCGGTCAGAGCGCTTGAACGGTTTTCAAGAGGCACGGGTTAAAATCCCGCTACGTTGAAATTTTTATATATTTTCTTAATAAACAAAATCAATTACTTTTGATTAATTCCTTTCAATAATTGAAAAAAGGCTCAATTGGATTATTGAGAATATAGTTGCAGTAAAATGTTTCAAAAATATACCTAACAGAATATTGCTTTAGCAGTAAATTATTATGCAAATGTTCTGAATAAACAAAAATAATATTTTTATCGTCTGTGCTTTAACTTTTTTCACCCGTAAAACGTATCGCATTTTATTACGGTTCTTTACAATGTGAAACACATTTAATTATTTTTAACATGGAAATTAAAAGCTTTTTAGAGGACTCGAGCGCTTAATAACGAATTAAAATAAAAATAGGTCATATTTATGCTTTGGTAATATAAGAGAAACTCGCCTCTTGACTGAAGTGATTTGGCGTGCCCCGTCTACGACGCGTTTTCACGTTCAAACTTGTATGTAATTCAAACATCGATATCAATAAATATATTATAATACATATATTTAAATATTTTCAAAGGCTTTAACCTTTCATATTTCGTAACAATACAACTTCTGATGACATTTTTATATCAACAAATTTAATTCACAGATTAAAAACTACCTTCTTTTAGTTAAGAATTATCCAAAATCCACTAAATAAATAAAAATATATATATATCAGCTTCACGCTGTATCCTGCACACAGCAGGGTAGGCAGAGGGAACCTAGTGTTAAGACACTCCGTTCCCCACTTTCTGCCGAATTCTGGAGGCATTGCGTGTTGAGTGGCAGAACTCAATGCCGAATGGAAAGAAATGGAAATATAAATTTAAGTAAATATTTCATCTCCTCGAGTGGGGATCGAACCCACAACCAGTCGGTTTACAGTCACACCTTGTGCCGCTGCTTCACAACCGGCCTCAACTAAATAATAATATTTGCAAAAGTAAAATAATATCGCAGCAACATTCCCACTTCCTTGGCACCCGAACATCCATCGAAAGCCCATCACCGCGCGAACGGGCGCGTTAATAATTGGAAAGTGACAATCCTATTTCGATGATTACTCTACACTCGCCCTGTAAATTGTTTTACGCTGATTGTTACGAATTGTACCAAATTAAATTAATATACCGTGTATGTATGTATGGATGTATGGATGTATGTATGTACGAGTATATCAAAACGCCCTGAGCCTGATTGATATTTTTGGATTTATTATTTTTTTGTTCAGAATTAAAAAATGTTTTTGTTGATTTTGTTGGTTGGTCATACAGTAATTGCTTATTTTATTAATATTGACTATAATACTTGTCTGTGTAACATATATTAAAATCCTAGTAATATTATAAATGTGAAAATGTTTGTTAGGATGGATGTTTGTTTAATTTTCACACAAAAACTACTGAACGGATCTAAATTAAACTTTAGTACAATATTAGTAACATAACTAATTGTAGTTATGTTATATAATATATTGATAATATATTGATATTCAAGTGTTTTGTAAAATTTGATTATAATATAACAATAAATTTAAGCGTGCATAAATTTAAGCACCGTGTTGCTCGCTAGACATATGATATCACTGTATGCGACTAAAATATAAATTTTAACATTAATACACGAACAAACACAAAATCGTCTCTGGAGGCTACCATCAAAATAAAAATAGTGAACGTTCAGTATTATATATTCATGAAAAGCATTAAAATTATATAATTAGTTTCCAAATAAATCCGAATGTATTATATAATTTGCAAAAATTTTGTGGTCAACAATCAATATAATGAACTGTAGTAATGCGTCCATTTTAGGTAAAACATAATACTCTTTCAGTTAATTTATCAATTTAACAGGGCGGTAATTTTATTATCGACGCTTATTAAACAGTAGGTACAACTAATTACACTAAAATTTGTCACCGTTGTAAATCAGTTTGTTGGTTTTGGTAATGTTGTTTGTATTCATTAATTGTCTACTAATTTGGGTATTGTATGTATTGATTAAAGTATTGTTGTTGTTGTTTTTTGTTGTTGTTGTTGTTGTTGTGTTATTATAATAATAAAAAATATAAATATAGATAATTAATATGTGTTTTCATTTATAATCTTTATGTTTTAAGTCTTATAAGTAGGTAAAATATAAAAAGTTGGTGGAAATCTACTCTGTTTTCTTTTGGAAATTGTTAAATTTTAGAATACAACGCTTTCAGTACTTTGCGTTCTTATATAAATGTATAGGAAATGCAATAGAGATGAGATCTCGATTTTAATATCTTTCAATAATAACAATGATATTGAAAATCTAAATATATAAAAAAAGAGGCCAGTCGTAGCGTAGGGGCACAAACTGTAAAATCGACTGATAATGGGTTCAATCCCCATTTGAGGAAATAAAATATTTAATTACATCTATATTTTCCTTTCTTCGCTCTGGTGTCGAGGTACATCGGGGCTTTAGGTTCGATCTACCTACCCTGCTGTGTGCGGGATAAAGCCAATTTTATTTTTAGATTTTTATATATATAAAACCATTATTTACATTTCCATAACCAAGCCAACGATGTTCAATCAAAATCACAATTCGAGTTCCACAGCCGTTGCCTATGTATGGTAATTGGTATTGGAGTTATATCTAACTAGTGTTTGTCGTAAGTGAATCCGCCTGCGGCCACGTGGGCCGCTTCGGGCTAATTTCTGCACAAAATTTATCCAACTATCGATAAACTGACGTGACTATCAGATTAACTGAGATTGAAATGTCAACGTGTTGTGCTATGAAAGTGAGTCCCTTTGACGTAACATTCGATCATGCGATACCGGTAACTATGGGTATAAACTATGGGTATAGGTATAAACTAGTCTATATATTGGGTAAATATTGAGTTATTCGTTATTGTAATTCGTTATTGATATGGAAAGCTGATTTAATGTATGTATTAAAAAACGTTAGTGTTAAATATATTTTTGGTAACTTGAGCTTGAGCTACATAGCGTGAATACGTTTTGTTTTTTTTTTGTGATTTTTCTGAAATGTTTTTTTTTTGTTATAGTTTAGTAAAAATATTCTACTAGCCTAAGTCTAGTCTAGTGATCATATAGGAATATGATCACTAATTTACAAGGTTGTGTAGAAAACGTATAAAAATTTGAACGTTGCGGGACTAGAACCCGCGTCTCCTGGAAACCGACTAGGCGCTGACCACTAAGCCATACGTTCTCATCAAGCCGCGTCGAAATTTTTATATGCTTGTTACAACTTATTTATGTTGTTAGCATCTCTGCAGGTAGGAAAAATTTGAACGTAGCGGGACACGGGTAAAAACCCGTGTAAAATTTTACGCGGGTTTTTTTACCCGTACAAATTTTTATACGTTTACTAAATAAGTATTTTTCTTTTCTAAGTGTGGAATAACGATTTAAAAAATGTTAAAAAGCTTGTGTACAAAATTGTATGCAACCACAGCGACACTACTCGCTCTCATAATCCGATGAGACAGCAATTCGACACGACCTGTCAGAGAGCACACGCTAAAGTGACGCGATGGATAGGCCTTGTGTAGTTTGGGATGTACGTTTGGGTAAAAATTGTAACTTACTCATTCTGTATTGAGATTAATGTAATATTGTTCTCTGTTCTTAGCTTCACATTGTATTCCGTACATATCAGGGTAGGCAAAAGGAATCTAGTGTTCAGACACTCTGTTCAGTATTTTCCGCTGAATCCTGAGGAATTGCGTGTTGAGTGACGGAAGTCAACGCCGCGCTTTGCCTCAACATTAAATTAAAAGATTAAATATATAATTTCCTCCTAGTAGGAATCGAACCCGCGTCTGTCTAAATCTGTCGCGTATACAGTTGCACGCTTGTGCCTTTGCGGAACGACTGTCCTGGGTAATATTAATAAGTTTATAACATTAAGGGCAACGTGTTTAACGTTTAGACTAGTTAAGACAACGCATATTAACGCAACGATTCAGTATTTCCAAGGATGTCGTTAAGATACTCGTACATGGTGGACAGCCATCAATAGATGAGAACACTGAAAAGATTTTACCACAACTTTTATTGTACGTAGTAATTCGCGGCTTCCAAATGGTACCTAAAGTAGTTTGTAAATATGCGTTTGAATTCGCAAAACGTCAAAAGATTAAACAAAAATTGAATAGAGAAATTGCAATGGCTTGTTATTATTTATTATTTCAATTTTTTTCAAGATTGAAAAAGTTATAATGTTACAAAAAAATATTTAGAATGTATTTTTGTTCGATACTATTCGCCCCACAAAATGGGGTGAATCGGATATTTTTGTATTGAGGATGTTGTGTTAATTATTTGGAAAATTTATGAATAATTATAGTTTGTTTATGTTTTTTTACCTAGCTAGATTGTTAATGATTACTATGTAGCCAATAAAGGTTTTATTTAATGTGCTTTAGTATGATTTTCATATTCTCAAAGAAAATGATCCGATTCGCCGGTCTATCCTATCCCTTTACAACCGAAGAAAACAATTTAGTCAGACTGCATTAAAATTTACATGACCTTTTCACGGGTGCCTAAGTACCATGTTAAAAATAAATAAAAAATCGTGGATTCTCTGGTTTCCTGAAAAGCTACCCTCACAAACGTGGGGCTTAGGAAATAGCTCGAACTATGAGTTTTGTCTAGTTTACAAATATGGTTTAATATTAAATGAAAATTAAATTAATTAAACAGTCTTTATTATCATCAGTCATTTAGAAAACAAAAATATTTCTTAGGATATTAATCTTGTTTTGGTATAAAACTTATAAAAATTCTATCTATTTGATACGCTATTTATTGACTAACATGTTGATTACAACGGTTGATAAGTAACCCTTATCTCTAATATATTAAATATATTACAATATCATTTTTTTTTGCAGGAATTTTGTTGTTTTAAGAAGAGATCATCCAAAATGGGCTTCCTGATCGCTTACATGGCGTGCTGCGTAACTCAATCTTATGAGACTCATCATGTTCTACAAAAATATTGTACTTTAAAAAATCAATAAAAAGTCCGCGATTGTTTATTTTATCACTGAAGGTTGAGCCACAGTAGCCATTTTAATATATTTAATTTAAATTCATCGGGTTATTGTTAAATTTCATATAATTTTGATCAACTTCACGCTGTATCCCGCACACAGCAGGGTAGGCAGAGGGAACCTAGTGTTAAGACACTCCGTTCCAATTTGATATTCACTCTTATTACAATAAATATAATAATAGTCACCTTTGGCATTTCATCTAGATTGAAATTATAATTTACTGTACATCATTATAATATATACTTCATAAGATATCCTGGTAGACCTAGTCTACGAGCCGCCAGGTACGCGGTGTGGGAGGGTGCGAGGGACTACCCCGAACGGGCAGACGTCGTTGACGGCTTTGTAAATTTTCATACATTTTCGATCTATTGTTGATTTTCCTGTAGTTATTTGTTGTTAATTATTAATTTATGTTTTTCTTATTATTTTTTGTTCCTTTTTTCCCGACTGCTAAGGAGGGTTATGTTTTTCGCGCGTATCTTGTATGTATAATATTCTTTATTACCTCATATCTCCACAACCTCTGAACGGATTTACACAATTGAGGTATCGTTAGATTTGTATTAGCAGCCCAAATGTTCTTAGATAGGTGACGTTATAAAAAAATAATCATGGCAGCTGTGGGATCCCATTGGACTTAGTGAAAAAAAAAAATTTCGTTTCGAATACCACAATATGGGTATCAAATTCAAGAGCTTAATACGAGGATTTCAAAAAGGTATATAATAATTATCATTACTTTAATAAATCCTAACTGAAAAGTGAAAAATAAAAAAATATTTGTAAAAACAAAAACCCCGACTGCATAAAACTAAAAAGAAAATAAACAAGCCCAATAGTTTATTAGGATTGACAGTCGGGACCTATAAGTGATTCTTTAATCAATAAAATCGGGAACCCCTTATAATTGAAAGAGGTCCCGACTGTTAATCATAATAAACTATTGAGCTTGTTTATTTTCTTTTTAGTTTTATGCAGTCGGGGTTTTTGTTTTTACAAATATTTTTTTATATTAATTAGGTTTTTTTTTTTGATATTAAGAATATCCATAAGTTAAGTTTACTTATTGTTAATATGAAATGGTTAGTTACTTTTACTTAATTTGTTTGTACATTTCAATTACTCAGGTATTTTTCTACTGTTAAGAATTTTATTTCCGTTACTTATGTTTACTTACTATTTTTTATCGGCTTATTTTGTTTATTTAGGCTTATATTTTCTTAGTAATCCTATTGAAAATTGAAAATAATTTCATAAATATATTTAATAAATATTCGTTGAGTTCAAGCGGGCGAAGCCGGCGGATGCGCGGATTGGGTAGTAAACAATAATTCATTCTCCCGACTGAGAATCGATCCCACAACCGTCGCGTACGACTGCGACTATCCTTGTGCGACCGGGCCACGACGGCCTAGAATTTACACTTTCCTAATTCGAATCCGTAGTTACGGCTTAACCGCTGCATCCAGTGAATATATCTATATATATAAAAGGACTTGTGCTGACTGACTGAGGTAAGACGCACGCAGAGCCGTAACCGCTGATGGTAGAAACGTGAAATTTGGGCAGATGTTTATTTTCATATTCTGGACATCCACTAAGAAGGGAATTTGAAAAATTTTAACCCTAAAGGGATGAAATAGGGGATGAAAGTTTGTATGGAAAAAAAATTTAATCTGTACCGATTTTTATAAAATTTGAAATTCAGACTCTTAAAAATATTTCATTGAATACGTATTTCATGGATTTTAAGAATTCACCCCCTAAGGGTTCAAATAAGGGGTTGAAAGTTTATATGGAAAAATCTTTAAATTGCCACCGATTTTTATAAAAAATTAAATTCAGACTGTTAAAAATATTTTATTGAACACGTGTTTCGTGGTTTTTTTAGAATTCACTCCTAATAAGCGGGCGAAGCCGCGCGCGCCCTCTAGTAGAATATAAAAAGATATTATATGATGAAGCTTTTTATCCTCTCAAAAAGAAAGGTCTCTTTTATCCACGCGGCTCTTTGTTATGGGGCCAATGTTTTTAGTAAAAAATATTAATTTTAGTTTTTAATTTTACTTGCTGCTTATTTTACTAAAATAAAATTTTGTTGTAAATTTAAATTATAATCAGCTTCATCCCGCTTACCACAAGGTAGGCAGAGGGAATCTAATATACTCCGTTCGCAACTTCTGAAGGCATTGTATGTTAAGTGGCGGAACTCAACGCCGCACTTTGCCCTGACACCAGAGCGAAGAAATTAAAATATAAATCGAAATAAATATTTTATATCCTCTAGTGAGGACCGAACTCACAACCAATCGCGTTTAAAGTCACACGCTTGTGCCACTGCGCCACGACGGCCTCCATGTACGTAGGCCTCGATATTTTAAATGTATAAACGTAGATATACATTGAATCTATCATTACCTTCCACTAGCAAGAAAAGTTGGTTGTTACAACTTTTGATGATATTGCAGTTAACAGTTGAAAATTTGTTTGCTTTGTCGAAAATTATTAGTTAGCAATATTTCTGCTGAAATCGAAGTAAAATTAAAGATTTTTTTTCAACATATGTGTATATGGAAGAGAAATAAAATATATTTCTGTTTTAAAAATATTTTATCAATTCGATTACCAATATGTATACATATGGAAATATGACGTAATATCTAATTGAATATACTGAGTTCATTTGAGTGTAAAAATAGTTAAATGAAACGTGATTTAGCTCAGTTGGTTTTGTAAAATATAAAATTTAAGTAGAAATATTTAACCTTTTTCTATATTTCCGGTATATAATAATGTTTATGATAATCTGAAGCAACCCTATAATTAGATATTGTTAACTTTACACGTTCCACTCTTATAAAGATATTGTTTGATGAGTATGGGGATTCAATTTGCTTTTTTTAACTAAATCGAAATAAAGACGACATAATTATTATATATTTTTACTCAGTACTTTACTAGTATATTTTACTTTAAAAAAATCTAATTTACGCTGGGTATGCCCTATGCATACCCAGCGTGAATTAGAGTAGTATTCCGAATTCTACGCCGAACTCAACGCCGCGTTTTGCCTCGCCAATAGAGTGAAGAGTTTAAGAAGAAAAATTATGCATTTTTTAACATTTTTAAAGTGTTATTCCACATTTAGGAATGAAAAAAACTTATTTACCACTTGGACCACTAAGCCATATGTTCATATGGTATACCTATACGTAAGCCAGGTCGGTTTCCGCTAGGTTAAATTTTTTATACGTTTTCTAAAAAAATATGCAATTAAGAAATAAACACTATAAACTGTGCAGATGCGATCTCTTCAGAGGATATGCGGAATCGGCTTAGCTGATCGGTTCCACAAAGAGAATCTTACACAGAATGACAGGTACTAGCGAGGATGTCACGGTGACAAGGAAGAGGAATGTGCTCAGGTGGTTTGGGTACGTCGAAAGAATGAGTGATGAAAGAATAACGAAAAATATTTATGAAAGAAAAGTGAGCGGTAAGAGAGGAAGAGGGAGACCTCGGTTGACCTTCGAAAACACAGTTTCGACGATATTTGAGGAAGGTCACGTAAAAACATGTATAAAGAGGTTGTTTAATTTTCCGTTCTCTCTGGCTACCCAGTTACGGATACAACGTGAAACTAAAAAAAAATAAAATGAAAATATATATTGAAACGCTCCTCAATTGAGAACCCAATTATCGGTTTGTTCGTTCAATATCACGCCATTACAAAAGGTTTCAATAAATATGTCTGTTAACAATCTAGGTAACTTTTAACTACCAATAAAATCAAAAAATATATTCAAAGGAGTCTTCATTAAACTCTTTATTAAAAGTGTTTACAAATAAAATAAAAGACTGTACAAGCAATATATTATTACAAACAACAGCTAGTGCTATTGAGAAAAAGTATATATTTAAAAAAGAAATCAATAAAAAAATATTTGATTTATATTTTTGTTTAAAAAACAACGATTAATTTACCATCAGCGCCTCTCTCTCATTATCCAGATCAGTTTCAACCAGTGCGTCCTAGCACTTAAGTTAACGAAGGTAGACGCAATACTCGGCCTAGAATCGTGACATAGTTAAGAGAAATGAGTTTGTTTAAATAAGGGCACAATCCTTTATTAATACATTGTGAATATTGAATTATTTGCTTTAAAATATTTTTCAATAATATATTTAATTACGTCAGACGCGGAGGCTGCCCCAATTGCGGTTTCTGCGGTAGCTATTCAAGTATTTGCTGGCACTAGCTAAATAAAAAAGTAAAAGTAAGAAAACGCATTACCGGCACTTTTTGTGAGAACCTGTTATGATGAAATTTAAAAAAGTCAGCCCCATTCTGTATCTCGCGTATAGAAGGGTAGGTAGAGGGAACCCAATGATTAAATAAGTTCAGCGCCGGGCTTTTGCCTTGGTGGAGTGAGGAATTAAAAATAGTAATAAATAATAATTCATTCCCCAAGTGGGAAACGAATCCACAACCATCGCTTTACAGTCACACCCTTGTGCCCCTGTGTCCTTCACTGTATCCTGCATTAAGCAGGGTAAACACGGGGAACCTGGGAACCTAGTAAAGCCACTCCGTTCCAGACTTTCCGCTGAATTCTTTAGGCGAAATCTCAACGCCGCCTCGTTACCAGGACGACAAAATGAAGCCATGAAGAAAAAGAATAAGTAAGTTAAAAGGAGGCGAATTCACAGTTAATAATTAGGTTTGGCCGCGCGCTATACGTTAGTGTAATTTTATATTTTTCTGAAAAATCTATATTCTTCTATATAATTAAAATGTCACTGTATTTGCACTATTGGTTCGCTCTAGATGAGGCCACCAGCGTTGTTATATTTTCATATCATATTTATTATTTATTTTGTGATAAAAGTTTAAAAGTAATAATTTATTTTATTTTTTACTTAAGGATAAACAAATTTATCGATTTATTGAAAAAGTAAATCGATAAATTTGTTTATCCTTAAGTAAAAAATAAAATTGTATCTTTATTACAATTTTTTCCTTTTCTATAATAAATATATTTTCTTAGAATTGGGTACAGAATATTGTTTTTTGGCATAAATTCACTTTTCAAACAAAATATAGTTTTATTAGTATTCTTATATAATACTATATTATTATAATATTTTATTAGATAATGCTGGCTTGCTTGTCATCTAAAAAGATGCGCGAAACGTTTCCCTAGCAACAGCCAGAGGTCTTTGTAAGAAACGTGCTGAAAGAACGCCAGCACAGTATGACATTCTGCTCCGCACACAGCAGGGTAGGCAGAGGGAACCTAGTGTTAAGACACTCCGTTCCCCACTTTCTGCCGATTTCTGGAGGCATTGCGTGTTGAGTGGCAGAACTCAACGCCGCGCTTAACCTCGACACCAGAGCGAAGAAATGGAAATATAAATTTAAGTAAATATTTCATCTCCTCGAGTGGGGATCGAACCCACAACCAGTCGGTTTTACAGTCACACCTCGTGCCACTGCGCCACCACTGGCCTCTCAATATCAATACAATCAATACAATTCTTATAAATTAAATTAAATTAAATCAGCTTGACGCTGTATCCCGCGCACAGTAGGATAGGCAGGGGGAACCTAATGTTAAGACACTCCGTTCACCGCTTTGCGCCGAATTTTGGAGACATTGTGTGTTGAGTGGAGGAACTCAGAGCCGCCTCTTGCCTCGACACTAGAGTGAAGAAATGGAAATGTAAATTTAAATAAATATTTCAATTCCTCGAGTGGGGATCGAACCCACCACCGTCGCGTGACAGTCACACCCTTGTGCTCCTGGGCCACGACGGCCTCCAATTATTCTTAAATTGCATATTTAATATTTAGAATACGTCTAGACATAAAAAATAAAGTGGAACCGTTATTGTTTCCAACCAGTGTTCCGTACAGGTCGTACACAACGGTCAAATACTCTTTGAAATACGTAAGACGATTAAATTAAGCAGTTTTAGAAAGTATGAGTACATTGTACGCAAATGAATACTAAATACCTCATATATATACCTGATATAAAATAGTCGTATTGTTTTACTTAAATGTCTGGTATGTTGGTAATTTATTTTTAATCACCTCATACTAATTTAGACTATATAATCACACTTCACGCTGTATCCCGAATATAGCACATTACGCAGAGAGCACAGGAACCTGGTGTTAAGACACTCTGTTCCCGTTAAGACAATTCAGTTCCCTACATTCCGTTAAATTCGTGAGGTATTGGTGTTAAGTGGAGGAATTGAACGCCGCGCTTTCCCTTGTCTTCGTTACCTGAGCAAAGAAATAAATATATTATTTCTTTGCTCAGGTAACGAATTCCTTCGAGAGGGAATCGAATCCCCAACTTATCGGGCTTACCAGCTCGCTCAATGGCCTCAATTACCATCATTATTATCATAAAGTAATACTTTGGCTATTGTACTAGTATAATAAATACTTTAAAAAATAATTTATGTACACACACGATATTAATATTCACATATTATTAATAAGTTTTTATTAATTATATGAATAATAAGGATTTCGATTGATTGATACTTAAAACACGATGCTTATTAATTATCTGTCGATAGCAAAAAGAACACAATCCACGTCGTTGTTATAATGAAACTAGTTAATGTACCGACTACAATATTCATCTTGAATTAAACAATCAAAAATCATTCCATATAAATTATAACTGCATATTGTATTTGAAGAGATTGTTGCAAAAGTTCTTGCTGTTGCAAAAATTAAATGTAAAATAAAGTGATTTTCTTTATTGTTTCAAAAAGACACTTGAAAATGAAATAATATTTTTATAAATAACGCCGACTCACAACGAATTAATCCTGAAGGGTCATAGCCGTCGTACAAGCGATCGCATTCGTGGCTTATATAATTTAAAAGTGCATAATTTAATATATAATTTTAAAAGCTTTATAATTGTAAAGTTAAGTAAAAAAACAGCTTCACGCTGTATCCCGCATACATCAGGGTAGGCAGAGGGAACCTAGTGTTAAGACGCTCCATTCCCCACTTTCCGTTTCCGTATGTTGAGTGGCGGAACTCAACGCTGCTCTTTGCCTCGACACCAGAGCAAAGAAATGGAAATATAAATTTAAGTGAATATTTCATTTCCTCGAGTGAGGATCGAACCCACAACCGCCGCGTTACAGTCACACCCTTGCGCCCCTGGGCCACTAGGGCCTCTTTACGGCGGCCTATAATTGAAAAGTTAAGTAAATATATAAATAATATGTAATATCACTGCTAAGTTGTTTAAAGATCGCCTTGCACTTTTAAAAGAGATTGAGAGGCAGCTATAGCCTACGTAGACATTTAAAAAACACTATATAATTTTAAGAATATTTCCATCATCTTTTAAGTCATCTCAACTAAAATTATAAATATAAAAAAATATTGAATGTTACTTTTTAGTACATAGTATTGTTTATTGAATCCATTATAACCGAGTGCAAAAAATATATATTTATGTAAATAAAATCTCGTAGTAGAATATCAGAAGTCCTCGTTATCGGTATCAATTGAGTTTGCTCGTGGAATCTCTATATTATATTCCAGTAAATGAATGCACATGATTATATTATGACATTCTTAACACAGTTTGTGCAAAAGTTGGAAGTTTGATTTAATAGGAAGGTTTTCGTGTGCTTATCCGTGTATTAATAATTATTATATAGAATGTTCATTATATTTATATTTTTGTAAAATAGATAAAAGAATTTAATTTTTATGAAAGAATTTAGAGGCCAGTCGTGGCGCTGGGGCACAAGTGTGTGACTGTAAACGCGACGGGTTTTGGGAATCGAACCCACAACCCGTTGTGTTTATATATTTAATGTTTTAATTTTTGCCCTTTGGTGTCGAGGCAAAATCGCGGCGTTGAGTTCCACTACTCAACAAGTAATGCCTCCAGAATTCGGCGGAAAGTGGGTTACGGAGGGTCTAAACACTAGGCTCCTACTACTAGATGGAGATTGGTGTAGCCCCTTCCTACATGCGGGAATATGAAAAAAAAAATAAAAGAAAATATTTATGATTCGTATCCCTATACAAATATTAAAGAATTATTAACGCTGTAAATATTGTAAAAAAGACTGTGACTATATAATTTTTTTTAAGAAACTATTACTAATTAGGCCTTTTCAAAATCTCTCGTACTAGGGTGACCTTATTAAAACTAATAAGTAACATAGCTGTATATTACTATTTATAAATATAGGCAATGTAAACATTTACGGACTAGTTCCACGTTCCGTTAAGACGCGCCATCTCTAATTACAGCTAAATATTTACAGAAGCTTACAGACACGCTGACGTGATTATGACTTGTGTTGTGAAGTCACTTCAAATGTTGTTTTCAATTTCTATATAAACATACATATTTTTATATAGTATAGATAGACAACATCAATCTTTCTATATTTATAATAAAATCGTAACAGATTCGTGTCTGTACGTGGCATTTAGAAGCAAAAATTCTTTGTCTGTATATTTGTTCATGCTAATCTCAGAAACGGCTTAATTGATTTATTTGTTTTATTTCAATCAGTTTATAACTAAAAAAATGTACCAAATATAAATTACTTATTTAGAAAACGTATAAAAATTTGAACGTAGCGGAACTCGAAACCGCGCCTCCTGGAAACTGACTAGGCACAATGACCACTAAGCCATACGTTCTCATCAATTCTTAACCAGAGCCATTCTTGCAATTTCGTTGTATAAAATTTCAGGTGGCGGAATTCAACGCCGTGTTTTTGCCTTGACTTATTGCCAGAGCGAAGAAATGAATATATTAATGCATATTAATTAATTCTCGCTAGTGAAGAGAACCCCCAATCACACGCTTGCACCACTGCGCCAAGACGGGCTCAAAAATTTAATAAAAAAAAATTAAAAGTCAAAAGTGTCAAATTTCAATTTCTAATACATTAAAAACACAACATCCAATCCAAAAAAAAAAAAACAAAATCTAAATAAAATACAAACATTTCGAATATTGTGTTCATTTATTATACGAAACATTCAAGTTTATAAAATTTCAGTTAACATGTCATTGGTGTATTTCCCCATACTATTTGCTATACGTTATTATAAAAAGGTGTACAGCATGAAAACATTTTCCAATCCAATAGTACATAATAGACTTGCGATAAAACTAAAAAAAGAGCTGCTGTCGATAGCTGGAATAGGATTTTCATTTTCCAATTAGCCCCGCTGGAGGCGGCGAGTCCTGGGACCGTACACTACTGAAACTATTTTTACATGACAACTTTCTCGGGTAATAAACTACTTATAAGCTTAAGGTGGAGTAAAATAAACTTTTATTTAGTTTTTTTGGATTTTTTCTAAGGTTTTTAGAAATACATGGCGGAATTATATGCGAATACTTTTTACTTAACTTAACTTAACTTAGCTTCACGCTTTATCCCTTGCGGGGTAGTCAGAGAGAACGGAGCGCCAAACGCTACGGTCTCTACATACCTCTTTCGCCTCGTCCACTGTCATCAACCTCTTCATACATGCCCTTCGGGGGGTCCTCATGCTTTTTACGTGACCTTCCTCCAGTATCTTTGATACTGTGTTTTCGAAGGTCAACCGAGGTCTCCCCCTACCTCTCTTACCGCTCACTTTTCCATCATAAATCTTTTTTGCCATTCTTTCATCACTCATTCGCTCGACGTGCCCAAACCACCTGAGCACGTTCTTCTTCATTCTCACTGTGACATTCTCGCTAGTACCTGCCATTCTGTGTACTGTGACTCCGCACATCCTACGAAGAGATCGCATCTCCACAGCATTCATCTTTCTTTCATTCTTCTTCTGTAATACCCACGTTTCGCTGCCGTATAACAGAGTCGGTACCAAAATTGCATTGTGTACGGCCAAACGCGCAGCTGTGCTGACGTTTCGCCGTCTCATCAAAGCAGCTAAGGCTCCGTTAACTCTGTTACCGGCAGCAATACGCCTTTCCACATCCATCTCGTATCTTCCATCTCTACTGAACATACTTCCCAAGTATACCACTTCATTCACTTGTTCTAATATCTTACCATTTACACTGATCTTGCATTCCGTCCTTTCTTCATCTCTTTCAAAAATTTTAACTTTTTACTTAAAATACAATTATTTAACTTATACATAATAGTGAGGCCAGACGTTGAGCAGGGGCTCAAAGTGTGACTGTAAAACCGACTGGTTGTGGGTTCGATCTCCACTAGAGGAGATAAAATATTTACTTAATTTATATTTCCATTTCTTTGCTCTGGTTTCGAGGCAAAGCGAAGTGAGTGAGTGACGTGAGCGGGGAACGGAGTGTTTTAACACTAGTACTCGCGTGAAGCTGATTTATTTTTTATTTATACATAATACAGTTATCTAACATACATGTCGTGTTTTGAATAAATGAGTAAATCAATTATAATAAAATCGAGATTTAAGTTAAAAAATATATATTTTTCCACTTGTAGGAGGCAGAGTAGAGTGCTTAAGAGAGACATGCATGAGTGAACTAAGTCACTCCTCTTGTATCGTTATATTGGTTGTAAGCAATACACCAAAATATATATTTTGGTGTATTGCTATTATATATTTTATATTTTTAAAATAATATGTAGCAACAGCACGTCAATTAATATTTATTTTTTATGTATCGTCGTTTAATATTTATTCTTAACTTAAACACGGTTTAAACTTATTCTTATATTATAGTCAAGTAATAGCCAAATCCTTCACACAAATTGTAGCTTATGTGTTATTCTGATATATAAGCTATATTTCTGGAAAGTTTTATCTAAATCCATCTTGTAGTTTTTGCGCAAAAATGGAACGAACATCTCATTCTTCCTCATCCTCATAAAGTTTCACATATATAATATTAGTAGGATGTGTTCAGATTTTATTAACATTTCGTCTGCAAGCGTGGGGTCGTTCATGTCCAAGCATTTTTGGTTAAAATATAGGAAATCGGTTAAAGGCGGAAGCTCTCTCCTATTCCTTCCTGAAAACAGGTATAATGAGTTTATATAAGTAAGAGAGCGAACTGATGACCCAAGGTCGGGGTCAAACTTTAGTACGTGTACGTGTGCACGAATTCTATAGTTAAAACGAAAAAATACACAGGTTTACAGAGGGGCAAGGCGGGAAAAAGATTACCAACAAAAGGGGATAATATTATATACGTTATTATTGTATTTATTATTATATAAGCTATGGTAGTTTTAATTTAATTGCAAGTTTATATTCAATTTAAAGTGATTAAGAAATACTAAACTAGTCTTTGGTGTTAAAATTAGGTATATTTACTTATAAATATACGTACCGATAATTTAATAAAACAAAAAAATAACAAACCCTCCCTTTTCCTGTTTATTTATTATAACAACGTCGGAGTACTCCAGAACTTTGAAAAAAAAATATGCACACGATATGAATATTTGAAACAGGTGAAGTGAGTATAATATATATTTTTTTTCACAGCAGAAACGCAAGTATGATAGCAAGCACTCTAAAGTTTGTGGATTGTGTAGGAGACGGGGATTAACTTATAAAAGGAGTTCGACGCGCGTCATATACAGTCTCATAGCGGAATCACAAAGAGTAAAATATTAACACGAGTACTTATTTTGAAGCTATCGCAAAGTTTCATACAATTTCGTTTGTAGCAATTTCTCAAGCAACTTTATCATGTGATATTCACTTGCTACATGCTAGTAGGTGCGTTCTCTTTTTCCGTTGTTTCCGGTTTGAATAATTTATGCGTTTCGTGAAATATTTGACTGTTTTCAGCGTGAATCATTTTTATCTGAGGCCAGTCGTGGCGCAGGGGCACAAAGTGACTGTAAAATACACTGGTTGTGGGTTCGATCCCCACTCGAGGAAGTGAAATATTCATTTAAATTTATATTTCCATTTCTTCGCTCTGGTGTCGAGGCAAAGAGCGGTGTTGAATTCCGCCACTCAACATGCAATGTCTACAAAATTCGGCGGAAAGTGGGGAACGGAGTGTCTTAACACTAGGTTCCCTCTGCCTAACCTGCAGTGCGCGAGTACAGCGTGAAGTTGATTTATTTATCATTTTTAGATATTATTTTTAATTATACGCTTTATATATAATTTATATATTTCGATAATGCATTTATAATGCACCGCTATCCTAAGTTATGTTATGGTATTAAGAGCATACAACTAAACGCGATGGTTGTAGGTTCTAAGCCATAAACATATACACGTCTTTCTTGAGTATGTTTAGTCAACGTGGCATTTGTTTCTGTTAACCAACACCCAATCTCTTAAAAAGACAAAAAAATGTTAACAAATTTAATATAAAAACACTACAATTGTGGGTTCGATTCCCACTCGAGAAGATATTTAATTTTATCAGTGATTTTGCTCTGGGGTCGAAGCAAAACGCAGCGTTGAGTTCCAGCACTCCACACGCATTGCTTCTAGAGTTTTTGGTAATGCGTGTGGTGAAAGTTAATGTTTGTAGACGATTAGTAATAATCGAGTCTTTTGTAACACAAATTATTTATTACACATAAAATTAAAAAGAAAATGGTAAGCGGAGTGTCTTAACACTCTCCAGCCTCTACCTACTTTTTAACATGCGGAACACAGCATAAAGCATAAAAAAATCATATTAGTGTCATATCGAAATTGAATATATAAAACGAGTCTGTAGTCACATTTTTTATCGAGACCTGCCAACAGCGTTGGAGCGCCGATTAGTTACCGCATATGATTACAATGTTCACTTTCCTATTGACAGGTTAAATTGTGTACGTCGCGACGGGTGGAGGCACTTTAGCTGATTTTTATTTTACATTATGTATGAACACCGGCATAAAAATATAGCAGTTGTTTAGTAAATATGTTTTCGTTTTATGTTTTTAGATTTTATTTCTACTTTTAATCTACTTTTTATTGTCAGACCAAAGAAATATTAATGAATAATAATTCGAACCCATAGCCGTTGCGTTAACGGTCACACTTGTGTGGCCATAAGCCACGACGGGCTCAATTTGATATATGATTTAAATTTTCATATATTATTATATAATAATATATATTTATGAACAATTCAATAACATTTCCACGTACAAAACAATAGGCAAGAAACAAAAAAAAAGCAAACAAAACAAAATATTTCATAATTACAAAGTTAGACATTTAAATAGTAAAATTTATATGAAATTAATTTAAGTTAGTGAAACTATTGAAGATGCTGCAGCTTCTATATTTCTAGAAAGTATGAATTGTATTTTACTGTACTTGAAAACAAGGCACACACGGTTCCTGGTTCAGCAAAGAGAGGTGAAGTTTTCTTCGTCTACAGTCTGGGAGCTATTTGTACTGAAATAATTTGCAGTTTTATTAACACATAATATTAAGTCAATTTATGGTTGTGCGAAATTACTGATTGAGATATTTTAGAATACGGCTTCACGCTGTGTGCCGCACACAGCAGGGTAGGCAGAGGGAAACTAGTGTTAAGACACTCCATTCCTACTTTCCGCCGAGTTCTGTAGGCATTGCGTGTTGATTTTACGGTCACACTTTGTGCCCCTGCGACACGACTGGCCTCTATTATTTTAGAAGATATTTTAGAAAACCAATTTATATAAACAAACTTTCAATATCTCAGGGCAAAAAGAGTGAAATGGAATGCTTTAACACTAGGATACAGTGAGAAGCCAAAAAATATTTTTTTTGTTTACTCAATAAGATGTACCAGATAAGGTGAATTGTGACACCGCTCAAATCATCTTCTGGTGATACAATATTGTATGGTGAAACACGATGTCACATTTTGCTTAATATTATATGTCTATACTTGAATAATATACAAAGAGTACATAAATAATACACATACCTAATAGGCAAGCAATAATTATAAATATTAACCCATCATCGAAGATAGTCGTGGCGGAGGAGCACAAGCGTGCGTCTGTATTTATTTTTTTTTTTTCCTCTACTTCGTCATCAACTAAATGTCCTCGCGATTTGGTACGGGCGACAGATAGATTTAGATAATACATTTGAATTATTTAATTCTTGTTTATGAGATATTAAGTTATCGCTATTTTAATATAATTAACTGGTTTACACTTGAGCTATTTAATAGTTGATTTATTTTAAGTTACAGATACATTAAAGTCTTTTAATTTGCCTATTATTTCTTCTACAAATATTTTGAAAGAATTTATAGTGTCCGGGCTATTGCAAATTTCTATTACGTCGTATGGGTCTTGAATATTTGTTGCATTACATGTCATACAGTGTTGAAGTCTTGAGCGGGTAAATTTAGGACAATTTTTAATAAGGTGGTTCAAACTTTGGGTGGAAACGCCATCGCATGGGCACTTGTCTGTGGTTTTTATCTTAAAACGATATAGATATTCTAAATGGTACCCATGCCCCGTGAGTACCTGAGTCATTGCGAATGAATATTTAAAGTGACCCATGACTTTACGAATATCCTCAACAGTGGGAAGTAAAGACCTGGTGTGCTGTCCCGTGGTAGAATTAGAATATATCTCTCCAGCTTCAACTATAGTGGCTTCCTTTAGCCTTTGTTTCAGATAGGAGACAGGAAAACAAGTATAGACGTAAGGATGGTGTGACACAGCTGCAGATTTGGCCAAATTGTCTGCTGTTTCATTGCCTACTAGGCCAACATGTGCTTTGACCCAGACAAATTCTACGCTTCTCCTTCTGTCCCTCATCCGCTGCAAGTTATTGTGTATATTATGAACTAGCGCATGTGTGTTATTTTTATCTGCTATGGCTTGCAGCCCCGAAAGCGAGTCTGAAAGTATGATGATATTGTTTTCCATCGAAGCTAATGCCCATTGTAGAGCTCTTCCGATAGCCAGAAGCTCGGCCTGGAATACCGAGCAACTTGGATGTAATTTGTATTTGCGGATGACCATTCTGCCATCCGTGAGGTAGGCCACGAAAGCCGCTCCAGTCCTGTCATCGCTGAGTTTGCTGCCATCAGTATATATTTGTGTGGTATTTTTAATGGTGAATTCGGCTATTTCTTCTGAAGTTATCGCTGTATGAATGTCTATTGATTTTCTAAGAGCTGGATGTGGAAGTTGTGCGTGATTAACTGGTCTTTCAATATATATATCGGTCGGAAGGAAGTTACACACTCCTGTGTGTTTAGCGTTATGAATGTCTAATGCTTCTTTAATTTTGAGATGCAATGGATCAAGTGATGCCAGGGCTATGGCGGCGGTGGCTGAAACAGTTCTAAATGCTCGTATAATTTTGAGGGCGAACATACGTTGCATGGACCTTAGGGCGTCGCAAACTGTTTTGTAATTAATCGCACCGCCCCAAATTCCAGCAGCATAGGTTATTATTGGGACTATAACATTTTCGTAAATTATTTTTACATTTTCAGGATTGATTCCCCAGGTAGGACGGATGTATGCACAAATCGACCTGTATATTCTAATAGCTTTCTGTATTATATATTTCGAATGATGAATAAATTTTAAATTGTGATCAATAATTACGCCTAGAAGTTTTATTTGTTTAACTGGTTCTAATATTTTATTATCTATTGAAATTTTTATGTGCCTGGACTTTGCAGTAAATGAAATTATTTGGGTTTTCGCTGGGCCAAATTTGAGTTTTACGTCACTCCCCCATGTGAATATCTTTTTTAATGCCGCGTTCATTTGTATCTCGAGACTGTGGATATTTTTATTTCCAGCTATAACTAATATATCATCTGCAAATGCCTGGAGATGGCAACTCTCTGGCAAAAGCACTTCAAATAAGTCATCGAGAACAATGTTCCAAATGATAGGACCAAGGACTGATCCCTGGATGCAGCCCTTGGTCATAGTTTTTTCCTTGACCACATCTGCGAAATCTAACCTTACTATCCTATCCTGTGTATAATTTTGAAGAAGAACATACAGTTGCCGAGGACAACGCAAAGTTTTCAACCTTTTAAAGAGGACTGGCCACCATGCGTTATCAAAGGCGGCTTGTATGTCCAATGAAGCAGCGATGACATGTTCTTTGTTGTTTTTCATTCTATTTATTGTATCTACGGCTGTTTTTAAGGCTTCTATAGTAGATGTTTGTTGCTTGAAACCGAACTGAAGATGATTATCTAAATTATTATGAGAAATATGAAAAAGTAGACGTTGGGCTATTGTTTTTTCAAGGAGTTTGCCAAATACATTTAATAGACCTATAGGCCTGTACGAAGATGCATCATTGTAGTCAGTTTTGCCTATTTTAGGTATCACAATGATATGTGCTATCTTCCATTGACGAGGGAAATAACCTATTTCCAGACATCGATTTAGAAGTGCGGTTATTATTTGAGGGTATTCTGCAGTGAACTTAAGGCAAATATCAGCTGTAAGATGATCAGGTCCAGGGGCTTTGTTGGGGTTAATTTGTTTAAGACTATCTATTACTTCTTCTTCAGTGAGTGGAAGGTCATTGAGAGTATCAGGCGGTTCGACAGATAGTGTACGAGTTTTTATATGTGCTTCTAGTATGTCTACAGTATCGTCAGGGTAAAACTTGTTAAGAAGGACGTCGGCAGTATCTGATGCAGAATGGGTATAGGTACCGTTCTCTAATTTGAGAGTGGATGGAGGAGTTTTCTTAGGACCGGATTTAATAATCTTATTGGTTATAGACCACACATTGTCCTTGCCTTGGATAGTACAAAAATCTCTAAAATTACGAGTTGATTCTCTCCTCAGCGCATCTATATATTTTTCCTTAACTATATCTCTTTCAGCTAATATATTACTTAATGACTTCTTCCCCTTTTTTAAATCCTGGATCCTGTGATGAAGCTTGACGACCTGTCTCTTTAATCCATCGAGTTCATCATTCCACCAAGGAATCCTACAAAAAGAATCAGTCTTTGGCCGAAGAGATGTCTCACAAGCTGCTTGTATTATCTCCGTTAGGTAAGTAACGTAATTTTCTATTTCTTGTTCAGTGAAGGTACAAATATTATTTATATTTAACTGCTCTTTATTAATATTTTCTCTTATAGTTGTGATGAAATGACTCCAATCTGCTTTTTTGGTTGTATATTTATATGTACTTTGTTTTTTATTTTTCTTTATATAATTACGATTGAGATTAATATTACATTCTATAGCATTGTGCTGAGATATATTACACGCTTCTAGGTTTACACGCCAGTCACTTATAAAGTTAGATATATTGCCAGAATGCATCGTGAGATCAATTATGGACGACCTGTCAACTGTAAGTGTCACCGTTTCAAAAGTGGGAGTGTTACCAGTGTTGGATATAGCTAAATCATTAGCTATTATTAGATCCATCACCTCTACTCCTCTCTTGTTATTTCTGATGGATCCCCACTGTGTGTGCCATCCGTTGAAGTCACCGCCCATCACAATATTAGCATATGGATGATTTTTTAAAAATTGCTCTATACTGTTTATTGTGTTAAATTTATCTTCTTTTGGTTCTATATATGTACTGACTATGTAAAGCTTAAATTTTTTCGTTTGCAAATATATAATTGCTAAATTAGACGTGGAATATGCGCTGACTCCGACAGTGGCACCAATGCCGGCTCTTACTATTACCGCCGCCTTGACTCTTTCCGTTGATTTGAACTGGTACACGTGGGCCCCAGGAATAGACCTAATGGAACCCACGCTACCAGTGTACGGCTCTGAGACCAACGCAACATCACATTTCTGTGACGTAAAATATTGTATTAATTCGTGTTGAGCTTTATGAGATTTGTCTACGTTACATTGTATAACTTTAATATTAGATCCCAATCCCACTTGTTTATTAGTTAAGCAATTGTTATGAGAAGCTTTCGGATTATTGAATGTCATAATCGATGTTAATAACAACTTTATCAGCAGCCGCCATTCTACGCGGACAAGTAGCTGATGTAAATGAGTGGTTTGTGTTATTGTTGAGCTTATATTTTTCATTGTGGGATTTGCAACTGAAACAACAGAGTAACGATGGGATATTGTGATTGGGGCAGGTGCGATATATGTGGCCAGCAGAGGCGCAATGGGAGCAATTCTGGTCTAGACTAGTACAGCGCTTCATAGTGTGGCCAAATTGAAGGCACTTGAAACAGTGCAAAAGCGGGATATGTTCTGACACGTGGATCTTCTGATGATCCACGTTTAGACGACCTTTATTGAGTGCAGCATGGAATATTTTAGGCGATACCATAAGAACTACATTGTAAAGTGCTTGGTTTTTATTATTAAAAACGTATTTAAGGGATATGTCGTCAGCGTTACTGATCTCGGCAATTTCTGGATTTTGCGTATGAATAATTCGTGCAATTTCAGCTTTATTTGTGTGCTTGCTGATGCCCTTAAGCGCCAACATAGGCTTCAATTTTTGGGGAACAGTTGCGATTAATTGGTCGGAATTATCTAATAATTTTATTATTTCGTCTCTGTGTGAAGTACAATCAAAAGTGACAAGTAATTTATGATTTGAAATAGGAACAACTTTATTAGGAGCATAACTTTTGTTTTTAAAAGAAGTGTTTCTATGCCATTTATCAATCAATTCAGCTTTAGATCTAATAGGAGCTTTAGTTGTGACCTGAATAGTCGGTATAGATTTATACTTCTTGAGTAAAGGCGGGGTAGCTAGAACTTGTGCATAAGTAGGCGAAGTTTCAGGTGGTAGCAGCGGCGGAACCGAGGGCATCGGCGAAACAATACGTGGAGATTTGTGAGTGGCTACTAATAGAGATAACTCCTCTTTTATACAGGCCATTTCTTTTTTCACGCATTCAGAGATCTTAGACTCAAGTTTATCCATAACTGCCTTGTTATTTAAGGTGGTAGGTACAGAGGAGACGCAAGGATTCTCGATAACATTAGTGGAAGTAGGGTTGTCGGGTGTGTTTGAGATACTTATATTATATAATATAAATGTGTCTAACGATTTTCTAATTTCTATTGCAGCCGAAGCTACTGTATGTCTATTTCTCGAATTAACACTTTTTCCCTCTGAGATCGCTACGCAGATGGCGGTTACCAGTCGACTGACAGTCCTGTCCAAAGTATCAAGATCTTGGACATCTGCGGCGGTCGCAGGGAGAACGATTGGTTCTTTATTAATTATTCTTGTTTTCTTTTTTACATGAGTAGGCGCTAGTGCAGGTATTCGGGGCTTTTCGGTGGCAGTAAGTAATTCAGGGCTCATTCTTAACATCTCCATACAACTTTCTTCACTGTCAATACTAACTCTTTCTATCCTTTCTTCCCGAATCCTCCCACTTTCCTCCATGTTCCGCTTTGCGCGTGTTTTTGGCGGTGTTCTAATCATGGCTAATGAGTTTAATTTATTAATAAAATATTTTTATTTATCTAGTACCTATAGAAATTGTATAAAAAACTAGAATTTATTATCTACTATATTTACGTTTGTATTTATAAGTGTTAGAATTAAATTATTTTAACGTTTGGAGTTTATTTTACTAACGTTTTAGGGTCCAAATATCCCTATTTCAGAAATTTTCAGGAGAGAGGAGGTGTCTGTGAGGGGGGGGGGTCTGTATTTATTACTTAAAATTTTACTACTAATCCTAAAAATATTCAATTTAGTGAAAACCGCTTCTAAATCAGTCTATTGGTTATCGAGTTATGGAATTTATTTAATTTTTTGAATTTTTTAAAATTTGTATGAAAACCGGTTTACGTAAGTGAATTTGAAAATATACTTTTTTATTTATAGTCGGATTTAGATACGGTTTCTTTCTAACAGATAAGTCTATCGAAGAAATGACTTTGACAAAGTAACAAATTCCTGTCACAATTAAAAGTAGATATTTTAGATACTTAAAGTTCACTAGTCACTGGAGCACAGGATGGCACTTCGTCGTCGGTTGGAGAAATCACTATAACTTAATTGTTTAATTGCAGAAACTTCTGAAATTTCACTTTAGTGTTCTTTAATAGTTTAATTCTGAATATGTACAATAAAAAATACGGGTGATAGTTTAAATTTTGAATCAGATAATTTTATAAATAAGGATTTTTCAAAATGTTGTCAAAATTTTGAATTTTCTTCAATAGCTCTGGATCCTGTTGTTGGATTTTCGATATTTTTTCACTTTTGGGAAGCTCTCGTTGCGTGGATTCTGATGATGTATAGTACTTTACTCTATAGCTATCCGTTTCGAAACGAGCCGCAGCATCAATTTTAGGTAAAACTGGATTTTCTCCGAAGATCCTGATCCAAAAAATCCCAATCTTTGCAGGGGGATAGAGGATCGATATAAACGTCACTTACTAATTTAAAAAATGGGGGTTACTGATGTATACAGACACCGCATGCAAAAAACTGTCTAGAAACACCCTATTTTACACTATCTCATGTTAAGTTTTTCAGTTATATATATACAAATTGACCACTTTTTTATCTTAACATATCATGCACTTTCTAACACACTTCTTTGGATATTTATCACGTTATTTTACGATTAAACGGCCGCCTGTCGACGCGCAAAACGCGTGCTATTGCGACCGCGTTCCCACCCGCAGTCAGCGTGCGTCTGTAAACGCGACAAGTTATGAGTTCAATTTCAACTCGAGGACATAATATACTGAATATTATATTTCCTCGATCTAGTAACAAGGCACAAGCGGCGGTTCCGTCACTCAACATGCAATGCCTCCAAAATTCGGCGGAAACTGGAAAACAGGGGTGTCTTAATGGGAACAGAGCGTCTTAACACCAGGTTCCCATGTTCCCTCTCTTTACTTTGCTAAATGCGGTATACAGCGTAATAGTAAAAAAAAAAACAAAAATCAAAAAAATGCAACATAAGGACACACAAGATATTTTGTGCGAAAATCCAGGTACACTCCATTTACCTATTTACCTTACCTTTTGCTATTCTCGAGTATGGGAGAAGTGGCATGAAAGAGCCAGGTTTTGAAAGAGCCACCTGCAATATTATAGTAGTTTAGGAACGGACTCGATAGAATATTTTATTTTTAAATGGCAAATCTGATTTCCCATCACCCACAAAAAATTTACACATCTTCGGAACCAACGGACGCCGATATGTCGAGTTGAAGTTTTTGGCACTCAAAACTAACTTTTTTACCTCATTTGAGTTGATTTTTAGTATTTCATTGTAAACAAATATAGGTACTTGGATTGTGGATCGAGTTTATGTATATATTTGGCCTTGTAACTGGATTAAAACTGAATTTCAAAAGTTTTGATATCGTTGTGATTTTGAAGGTTATATTTTTTTAAAGAATAGGTTATGAAAGAGCCGGGTGGATGGGCCTTGAAAGAGATGGCTCTTTCATGATCCCGAATTAGATTTTTTTAAATTAATTATAATTATAATAAATATACATTCTTAATAGACATTATTAAATAATTTGCTACTGATATTTCATTCTGGAGAAGTCTGATCCCAAAAAACTCGAAAATAAACCAAGAAAATTCAGACCCGAATTCGTCTGATTCTATCATATTGGCTGAAGTAGATTGAAGCAAAACAAAGTCCAATACAAATAAAAATAGTGATGATTGCATGGAGCAATATTTAAAAAAAAAAAGATCTCATAATTTAAGTACAGTAGAAACTCTATTATCCGGCCCTCAGTTATACGGATTCGCGATTACCCGGACTACAGATCAACTGTATTAAATGTACCTACAAGTCGTATCAATGCAATTATGAACGTGTCGAATCTGGCATCACTCCGCTCGCGCCGCGTCCCATCGTCGTACATCTTAAGATATCTTAATAAACATTGATTTTCACTTTATATATCAGTTGTTTTAATTAAATTTATATCACAACGTATGTGCATACTTACATATTCTAAATACCCGATTACCCGATTTTCCATACTTTGGATTATCTGGATTTTCGATTATCCGAATGCCTACCAACAACAATTAGTCCGGTTAATCGAGTTTCTACTGTATGTTATTTTTGAGAAGATATTATTAATTTATTATTTAGTTTAATTTTCGTGATTTTTATTAATAAAAGAACTATCCGCCTCTAAAATATTAAAAAAATAATATAAATAAAATAATATAATATGATTGATTTAAATAATATGAGATTGTTAGAATTATTTACTTAAAATGATTAATATAATTTAAAAAAACATTACTTTTTAATAAGGATTATTAAATTGATTTTATTTAATAGTGCATTTTTATTATTTAGCATAATTTTCACTATTACATCTCATAATATAAGACTGGCTCTTTCAATACCGAAATGTTATGAAAGAGCCAGATGACACATTTTTTTAAAATGAATATTTTATTGCTTTTTTATTGTATTTAAAGCTTATTTCGTATTAAATTATCTAGTTTAATAAATGAATAATAATTTGAGAGAAATAAAACTTATTTTCTTTAATTAAAAGTATATTTTTTTGCTTCGTTTAGTAAACTGGCTCTTTCATGCCACCTCTCCCTTACAGCTTAAAACACTACTATACTGTACATACGCTTGAACAACACCAGTACTACCTACCTAATATATAATGCTTCGATGCACAATATGCATCTATATATCTATATCTTTATCTATATCCATAGACCATATCTCAACTTTATAGCATCGACAAGTTCGGACCCAATTAAAAGTTTATAAGTGATGAAATCATCGCACGAGCGAATCTGTAAGCGATTTCATGTAAACATGTGCCTTGTACTCTTAATTAGAAATCATTTTAATTTGGATTAATATCTCATTGAATATACAACATAGGAATGAACTGGTTTTGTTGTAATTAAATATTTAAATATAGTTTAAATATATATTTATATATATTTAAATATAGTTAGTCGGAAGACAGCGGTCGAGTCGAACTCTTAAGTACTACGGTACAAATAAATATGATGCACATAAAGACTTACCAAATGTATAATAAATATAATATTTAATTTAAAGCCTATAATGGCACGATCTTTTAGGATCGCATTTCTTATAAGTAAATACTAATAAATACGTGCAGGAGTTTTGAACGTAATTACAGTATTATTATACTGTTAAATAACCTTAAGAAAATGGACATTTGAAATAAATGCTGTTTATATCGTATTCAATTATGCCTTGCGGGGCGCTCGCAGTGCGTAAGCGATGGTTGTTTTGAGTAGGTCATAGATGTAATGGCTTATACTGTGGATTCTAGGTGCGACTAGTGTATGACGGATTGACGATTCATAGTACTATACAACAACGTGGTGGCTTTGTTTATCGTAGAAAGTATTAAGTCAATTTATGGTTGTGCCGAATTACTTAAGATATTTTATAATACAGCTGCACGCTGTATGCCGCACACAGCAGTATAGGCAGAGGGAACCTAGTGTTAAGACATTCCATTTCCCACTTTCCGCCGAGTTCTGGACGTAGTGCGTGTTGAGTGGCGGAACTCAACGCCGCGCTTTGCTTCGATACCAGAGCGAAGAAATGTAAATATAAATGTAAATAAATGTTTCATTTCATGTAGAAAGCTAGCCGAAGGGGCTTATACTGTATTCTCTAAGTTCGAATTGGTCTAGGAAGAACGCAATGAGACACTATTGACCTAGGCCCTATGGCGATAGTGTACCACGTATTATTCAATATTTTGTTTATCGTAGAGAGCCCAATGTGACACACATTTCCGGATTCGGTGGGCTTGTTGTTAACTGATATCAGTCAAACAAATGAGCGTTATGTAGTGCCATCGAAGCTGATACTTTTAGCTAAGGCCACTAAAGAAGGTAACTTTAGCCTATTATATAATGTTCGATTCAATCTCACGGTGCGCTTACGAACCGTATGCGACCCGTCTCATACGGGTGTGTGGTGCTATTTTATGTCCTGGAACTCCGGTGTATGTAGTAGTGCCCGCCTAAGGGCGCCTTACAACTTGTTTTAATATAGAAAATACAAGAGACGCGACCGTGGGTGTGTGCCGTGCGTTCATTTAACATTTCGGCCGCTTTGCAGTAGTGCGCTCGATCCAACGACTTATATTGATCTCACAAATCAATGAACATCACGAATCACCACTCTAATACAATCTTAATATAAACAAACGTAACAAGTACCTTCAAAAAGATCACACACAAACGTCCCGGAGAGTTCAATAAAAGCTGTTGCAGCCGCGGGCTGGTAGGAATTTACGATGTAGGGGCGGGGCGGTGCCCTTGCTTTTTCTTCTTTTTATTATAGCTAGCACGCACGGCTTTTCTTCGGAAGAGCTTTGACTTATGACAAAGTAATATTGATGATAAAAATTGTGTTTTCTTCTTAACACTTTCTTTCTTAAGACTATTACCTCTTTATTTCTAAAAGGTTTTGAGTTATTCACGATCTTAACGATAAAAAGTTCTAACCACTAGACACATCACAAGCAAAAGCATTATTCATTAAATAATATTTTTAAATGTGTTCGGGGAGTCAATTACAACCTGAGTAGGAATTGGAAGATGCATTGGCCTTAACGTTTACTACACATATATCATCAGCTTTTGCGTCTTTAATTTTCAAATTAATTTCTGACAAGAATTCCCACGTCATTGCTAACTCTGGTACAATCAGTGACGTTATTCATCCAATACCCTACCGGACTTTCGACTTGATGATGACGATATCGCTACTGATGATGATATGATAGTTCATAATTTGTCTATTCCAAGCGGTTTTTTAATATTTAAAGAAAATATGGCTGGCTTTGATCTCAGATCAAAGCTAGGCATATTTACTTTCACGGAATTTTCCATTCAAGTATAGCTGATTGATTGATTGCCAAATACTCAGATCAGATGATGATTGTATCAGTAGAGATGTCTTCTGAGTGCGTAACCAAGCTATAAAGCTATGCATAAGCATATAAGTATAATACTATGCTGATAAGGAACACCATTGCAATTTTTTTTTTACTTTAACCACTAGTGCGGTAAGCGTTTATCTGTTGTTGGAAGAAACCATAGACGATCACACACGTACTCACATTCCCCCTAAGGTTTAATGGATTGTTAACAAATTTAGTATTCAAACGTAAAGTAGCTGCTGCCCAATGTTTCTTCTTAATCGACGATTGAACACAACATATGCCTATTCAGTGCGTTGTCGATGTAGAAGCGATATCATCATCTACTCACATATTTTCAACCGCCCCAGCTGCAGATGTATCTGCTGGATTTATTGGGGAAAGCTCTATAAGATTTTTAATAATGATTTGTTAAATACACTGTGATTAAAGCAAAACAGTTTAGGTACCTACATATGAAACTACTTATACGTTGTTTAAGTCCGATACGGGGACAACTAATAATATATTTTTTTACTTTATTGATATGTAAGTAAACTGTGTAAAAAAAGAGAGGGGCGCCACTGAGCCACGGTTCACATTGTTCTCTGTATTATTTTACGTTTTAAAAATTGAATACAAGTTCATAGTCAGTAAAAAGAAGACAACTAGTGGAAGATACCAAGATAGACGACATACGTTGTGGATACGGACAAATAACTAGTGAAAGACGTTTTATAGTGAAAACAAAAAAACAGACCGTTAGTGTGTTATCTTTTATGACTTTTTCAAAAAATACAACATTTAAAGTGATCAAACTCGCGAAACTGTGACTAGTGCCAACTAAATATAAATTTTGTGGGAAAAAAAAGGGAATACATAAATATATAAAGAAACTTTGTTAAAAATTTGTAAAATAAACAACTTATTTACGCAACTAACGCCATCCCTTGTAAGTAACGAGAACCAAGTATACGATCCATCGATAAAGATTGGGTTACCAGTTCGAATTTGAGCCACAAGAGTTCGCTACTAGACAAAAGACATTACACATAATTACATTATATGATATTTTATTATTCTTAGAAATTATCAAAATAAGAAATAATAATAATAAACATGGAGGAAGTCTTAAGTGCTTTACGGAAAATTCAGAATGAACTAGACGAACAGAAAAGAATGATTTTAAAAAATGGAGAAAAAGTAACAGAGCAAGTTACACAGAATATTTATAGTATACTAGACGAGAAATTTAAATCCTGGGAAGAAAAGTACGAGAACCTCAAAGATAAGCTGGATAGTCAAGAAAAAAGATTATATTTCTTAGAAAAACAATCTAGACAGAGAAATATCATTTTATTCGGCCTGGAAGAAACTGAATCATCATATTCAAACTTGGAAAATACCTTAACTAGTTTTATTAATAAGTACTTAAATGTAAAACTTGATCAGAGAGACATACAGGAAGCTAGAAGAATAGGCAAAAAAGAAGATAGACCTAGACCAATAAAAATCACATTTTTAACACTTGGGGTTAAAATAAGTATACTAAAACAGAAGAAAGAACTTAAAAATACTACATACTATATAAAAGAAGACTACCCAGAGCATATTTTAAAGAAACGAAAAGAACTACAAGAACAAGTAAAGATTGAAAAAGAAAAAGGAAACTCAGTGATCATTGTCTACGATAAATTAAAGATTCTTAACAAAAATCCGAACTCTCCAACCAAACATAAACGTATGCTTTCCAGTTCACCAGAAAGCGGCCAGAAAAATGAACCGAATACACAGTTCAATAAAAAGAACAAGACTAGGAGTAACTTACACAGATCGTCCAGCCTTGCTGAGGTGCCAGTAAAACCGGGTTTATTGAACTTCTTTAGTGGAAAAAACTCAAATTACCCTTCAAAGAAGCTTGAAAATACAAACAACGTCTTGTAGAAATGAACACCCCCTCTCACATAGAAAAAACAGAAAATATAACAAAAAACTAATTAATTCTTCCAATCCGGCTGGTCACCGTGGAAGATCAAGACCAAAACCCTCCAAGTTGTTAAAAATAAAACTTAACAAAATAAAACCCTACAAACAAAAAGCCCAGTCAAGGGAAGACTGGGCATCTTTGGAGGAGGCCTTCACCTGCACAGGGGTTCTTGCCTAATACACATACTTTAATATGTACATAAAATCAAATCACATATATATATATACATAAATAAACAACAATAACTAAAAAAAATAAAAAAAAATTAAAATTAAAAAAAAAAAAAAAGGAAAAGTAAATTTAGAAATAACAAAATTATTAAATAGAAAGGAATAGAAGAAAAAAAAAGTCGTAAATAGATAAATAAACATATAAATATATGATTATGAAAAATAAACGCAAAAAAAGGAAAACAACAAAACAAGCAAACAATAAATTTACTAACTACAATATACTAATAATAATAATACTAACACTAACCGTAAAACTTGTATATTTATTCCATGAAATGTAACTACTAACTAAAGAAGCAAGAAATAAAAGGCTTTTTATTTTATTTTTATTTTTATTTATTTATAAGTAAACTGTACTTTGATAATGTTTAAGTTAATAGTGGACACCGCATATGTTACGCATATAATATACAATTTTGATTTCAATGTCTGCACAAAAATTTAATTCATTTTATGAATGTATGTTTTAAAAAGATCTAAGAATATTCATTATTTATTTAAAATGGTACTTATAAAGCTTAGTAATATATTCATAGTTAAATATTTTATAGCCCAAACAGCATCTCTCAATACACTTTTAATCAATTACAGAAAAGTTAAAGTGAAATTTATTTATGTGTTAAACTTCTTCATTTTTTCCTGCGTGTGCCAACTTAACCCCCTAGTTTCCGGCAAACATAATTATTGCATTTTATACATGGTTAACTTTTCTTGGCTTTTCAGTGTGATGGTAAATAAAATAAGAAAGTAAACAAAGATTCTGAAAGAGGTTTAAAAATATATTTAGAGAGTAAAAGGCTATTTTGGAAAAAATATACTTAATACTTAGATTACATATTATATTATATTAAATCATATTTGTTAAAAGGAGATAAGATTATTTAAATAATTGTGATGAATTTATACGGAAACAATAGCTTTACCTTAGTTAGTTAAACAAACTTGACAGATTTTCAGATCGGCATAGTTATGCAAAATACATCCAAGTTACAATTTAGTTTAGAGAAAATAGCTGTTTTCACCAATTTTGTGTTGAAATAAAAAGCACTGTAGTGTACTTTAAAATGATATTAGGCGTATTATTTTATTATGCGAAGTTTCTTAACACTAGGTTGCCTCTGCCTACTCTGCTATATAACAGTGTTTCTAATTTCAGTGCATATACAATATTATTTTAATAAATATATCTTTCACAAAAAATACCACATATCCTTTCTACCTCTAAGAATATGTGTACAAAGTTTCGTGATATTCGGTTGAGTAATTACGGCGTAAAAGCATAACAAACAAACTTACATTCACATTTATAATATTAGAACGATAACTAATATTTTTATAATTTATTACCACTAGTCAAATATGCCTTGTTAGTTGGTTCCACTTGACATGACTAAATCCAATTAGGCTATTTGAATACAATTATTAGTGTTTAACTGCTAATAGAACAGGGGATTTATTTTGTTAAAATATTTTAATGACAATCTGATATTAAAGGTTTATTATGATAAACCGACTGATGTAAGAGAAATTATCTATTATTAATAATATAAATCAGCTTCACGCTGTATCCCGCACACGGCAGAGGGAACCCAGTGTTAAGACACTCCGTTCCCCACTTTCTACCGGATTCTGGAGGCATTGCGTGTTGAGTGGCAGAACTCAACGCCGCGCTTTGCCTCGACACCTGAGCGAAGAAATGGAAATATAAATATTTAATATAAGTAAATATTTCATCTCCTCGAGTAGGGATCAAACCCACAACAAATCAGTTTTACAATCACACTTTGTGCCCCTGCGCCACTATTAATAATATAAAAAAATATGATAGTAATACTAAGTTAAAACCATATTAGACTCACAATGGAAAAATATGGACGTGAAAAACTATACACAAACTTTGAAAGTATTTCTTAAACATTGAAATAATTCTAGTTACAAAAATATTAATATATATTTTTCGCATTCACGCTGTTGATACTGCCGCATGTAGCAAGGAAGGTAGAGGGAACCTAGTGTTAAGACAAATATTGTTTATATAATAAATAATAAGAAATACATATAGTAGATACCTCACGTTACTTCAATACGACGTTTCCAAAACGACAAAAATTAATTGAATATTCGCTAAAGCTTTTGTTTCAAGGATAGTACAAAAGAAGCTTTCTGTAGAGTAGTGAATACAGAATTTCGTTTCCTAATTTGGTTACCTTTCTGATTAAACGTGTCTGTAACCTGTTCTCTTTCGTATTCTTATTAAGTCGCTTGCTTTTTGATATCGCAGCATCGTTGGATGATTGGAAACAATTTGTCTTATCTCTTATCAGGTACCGTTTGTTTAAGCGAATGTAATAGCACCGACGGTTTCCTTAGATACTGTGACATAATACATTTATGTTAAATAGGTTCTTGTTCAGCTTCTTTAATAATAAACCGAAACTGAACTTAGAAAATCTCATTAGTTTTGTGTATTTTTGCGTTGTTTTTCTTTATAAAAGGAATCCAAACACAAATAAAGAACCCGAATGCCACCTTAGATAAAATAATTTCAAATTGGAATATATTTTAAAATTATTCAAATATATTAGTGTTTTTATTGGCCGAAGATACTTTTTTCAATTGGCCGAATAATTCCATTTTGAATTCTTGTTGGCTCGTCTTTTATAACTTTTATATAATCACCTTCACGTTGTATCCCGCACACATTAGGGTAGGCAGAGGGGACGTAGTTAACACTAGACACTCGGTTCACCGCTTTCTACCAGATTCTGGAAGCATTGCATGTTGAGTGGCGGAACTCAACGCCGCGCTTTGCCTTGTTACCAGAGCGAAGAAATGAAAATATAATTTAAAATAAATATTTCATTTTATTGGGTGGGGATCGAATTAAGTATCAGTCGCATTTACACATCTTCATTCACACTTTGTGCCCCTGCGCCACGACTGGCCGCACTTTTATTTTTTTAATTTTTACTCATACTACAGACTTATGGTCCGTACCTTTTGTTATTTTTACATTTCTTTTAATACTTTTTTCTGTAGCTATTACCTAGAACAAGACTTATGTTATTACATACATATATTTCTATATTTATACAATATCTCATTAAGACAGTCCAGTTATTCATTTCAGTTGCCACTTGTAACAGTATGTACCTCGGATATAAGTTAAAAATAAATAAATAAATTAAATAAAATATGCATGGCAATACACATAAATAACATAGTTAATTATGAATAATACAAACTATATATTTTTCATATCATATTAATGGAGACGAGTTCCTGTATTGTCGTCCCGAATGTCGCGACCGTCGTTCTGTCTATATAGGTGGTGGTGATGCTGGAAGGCAGCGGTCGAGTCGAACTCTTAAGTACTACGGTACTAATAAATATGATGCACATAAAGACTCGTACCAAGTATATTATAAATATACTATAATAATACTATAATAATTCGAAGCCTATAATGGCACGATCTTTTAGGATCGAATTTCTTATAAAGGCAATATATGTGAACGACACATATTATGGTTCAAAGTTATCTTTGACCAATATTATAATATTGAATGTTGCTTGACGTCGCGGAGGCTGACGTGATGGGCTCATGCGAACTGTTATAGCGACATTAACTATGTCGTGGCTGATGCCGTCTCGCAGTACGCTCGCGGTACGTAAACTATGCTTGTATGGCGTTGGTCGTTGACATTTTATATACCACTTCTACGACTTGGTATACGATTAGTAGGTGTGTGGTGCTATTTTATGTCCCAGCTCCGGTGTATGTAGTAGTGTCCGCCCTCATACGGGTGAGTGGTGCTAATTTATGTCCTGGAACTCTGATGTATGTAGTAGTGTCCGCCTACGGTTCGAGACACGACTGTGGGGTGTGTGCCGTGCGTTTATTTAACATATCGGCCGCCTTGCGGTAGTGCGTTCGTTCCAACGACTTATATTGATCTCACAAATCAACATCACGAATCACTATTTTAATACAATCTTAATATAAACAAGCGTAACAAGTGCCTTCGGAAAGATCACACACAAACATCTCGGAGGGTTCAACGATGACTGTAAAGCTACGGTCTGGTCGGAATTCACGGTGTAAAGGCGGGGCGGGGCCCGTACTCTTTCTTCCTTTTATTATAACTAGTTCGCAGTTATAGTGGAGAGGAAGATAGGACGCGCTCTTGGCTTTTCCTCAGACGAGTTTCGAGTTATGACAATGTCATATTGTCGAGTTTCCAGTTATCTAAATAACTGACACAAGAACAACTTCTGATGGCAAATGTCTTATTAAAGCGATATCTTCTAATGGCATGAATAAAATTCTTAACACTGTTACTTCTGAATCTCTAAAAGATTTTGGGTTCTTCATGATCACAACTATAAACAGTTCTAACCACTAGGCACATCACGAGCCAAGGCATTATTTATTAAATAATATTTTCAAAGGAGCTTGGGATATCAGTTACACACTTACTAATTTAATCTAACACTATAATCTAAATCTACATGCATAAAAATAAACAATCATTATACGTAAATTACAAAAAGAAAAATATGTTTATTACGGATTACAAGATAATTTTAATACAACCATACAAATATTTCTGGCCTCACTTTAAAACTTTATTCTTTTTAACATTTCAATTAAAAAATAATAAGTTTGTTTAACACTCTGGCCCCATACTTCATGTAGAGTGAATATTACCTATATTTACTTCTACTAACACAAGGATTACCGGTACTGCTATTATTCAGGTTCGACGGTCTAATAACAGAGCTTACGCGCGTTCTACCTAATAGAGCATATTCAATAGGAATATGTTGTGAATATTATTTAAAAATTTTGTTATATCACATGTTTTAAGAAAATTTTAAATGGATGTTTTGAAAATGAAAATTGCTTATATCGATTTTTAACAAAATATTGATTTTACTGTTATTTATGATCATTTTATGGTTTAAAATTAAAAATCATTTACATATACTATATCTTACCATTTTTTCATCAGCAATCGTTGCGCACGCTTTTGCCCCTAAAATACGTTCGTGTATGAGTGTGACGTGAAAGGTTGTACGTTCAATTATCACTATGTTCCCAATTTCCCTCTGTTTAATCTGCTATATGCGGGATACAGCGTGAAGCTGCAAAAAAGCAAAATTCAATATTTCAATCTCATATACTAAACGCAAGTAATATTATAAAAATAATGGCATTTGTCACTATCGGAAATGAAACTAGCTAATAGATAACCTTTGTAATATAATGTAGAAATAAAAATTATATAAATATATTCTTTAGAGAGATGAATAAATAGTTAAGAGTGAAGGTTAGATTTATTAAAACTGCAAATGTTATAAAGCAGCATTTATAAACGTAATTGACAACAGAAGATCGAATGAAGAATGATCTATACAGTATACCGCATAGCCCGTAAGGCAGGTCAAGCAGAAATCATTTTCTGTATGAAAAAAAATATTTAATTATAAATTTCTCCTTCCCCTTCTAGCTAAGCGTGAAATATGAAACGAGATCAGGGCTGGACCTATACACAACCAGTACGCATATTGATGAATAATATTAGTTCGTTACGACTATACGCTACGTAAAACGTTTACATAAACTATTAAAATCAGTCAAGGAAAAATTTAATCACGTTTCACGCTGTATCTTGCTTGTATTAGGATAGATAGAGGGAAGTAGTGTCAAGACACGACGCTCTCCACTTTTTGATGAATTCTGGAGTATTGCGTGTTGACAGGCGGAAGTGAACGTCGCGCTCTGCTCCGACACCGGAGCGAAGATACAACATTTTTTTTCAATATTTCACTTCCTCGAGTGGAAATCAAACTCACAACCTGTTGCGTTTGCAGTCTTACGATTGTGCTACTGCGCCACGACTGGCCTCCAAATTAAATAGAAAAAAATTATAAAGGTAATAATAGACTTTTGCTACCAATAATACCAATGTCCATCATTTTTATCAGAAATGATATCTTCATTTACAATAACCTTTTTAAATCATAAATTGTTTCTATTTCGGTATACTTTAAGGACGAAATTCAAAAAAGTTATTTTTTCTTCTATATACGTTTGGTAAATGCGCAAATATTAGCTTAGGTAAAAATTAAGCCCTGTCTTTGGTTAAATTTCTACGATAATTATATGGATTTTAAGCTTTAATTTGTTATGTATTGCATATTATTGAGAGAGAGCTACACGCTCGTTTTCGCATTGAAGGGAACTCTGTCTAAGAGGGAACTAAGCCTTAAGACGGTGCGACCTCGGTGACGGTGACCCCCTAATTTTCGTGGCGTTCCGTATTAGGAGTTGGAACCAAGCTTTGTATGAGAATGAATTAGAAAAAATCATACTCTCCAATAGAAAACGAATCCATAACTGTCGTGTCGTCCTTACAGTCAGACACTGTGCCGCCGCATCAAAATGTCTTCTTTTTATTTTTACCAATTTTTAAGTATTATTCCACACTTAGGAAAGAAAAATACTTTTTTTTAGAAACGTATAAGAACCATTAAGCCATATGTTTTCGTATGAGAACGTATGGCTTAGTGGTAAGATTGCTTCCGTCCAGGTTTCCAAGAAGCGCAGGTTCGAATCCCGCTACATTCAAAATTTTATACGTTTCTAAAAAAGGATATGCGCCTTTTTCTTTTGTTTGTCCAATATTCCTTATATAAAAATAAATTACAAGACTGTAACTTTGTTACGATATCATTTGTATAACGCATCTCATACGATGAATGCATGTCACGTTTCTAGGCCAAGTATTGCGTGTACCTTCGTTAGTTCGTTAGCGGAAGTAGTGAAACACATAGCAAAATTGATTATAATGATGAAAGAGTGCAGTTGACGTAAATTAATGTGCTTATGTAACTTGAAAATTACTTCATAAAAAATCCATTCTTCTGCGCGGCTTGGCTTTAGATGACATGGCACCGTGTTATACGGGCTTATGCTTCACACGTTCTATTTTTATATATCAATAAATATTGTTGAAGCTTTAATAATAATTTTAATATTTAATTTTAAATAAAATATATAGATATTATTTACGTTAAAATAATATATTGTATAAAATAATCGAAAATGTGTAGATATAGCAACTTCCGTAAATAGTAGTAGCTATTATTTTCTCTTGTGTGATTTAAAAGTATGACATTTTTTTAAAATATGTATATATATTTTTTCAATAGTAAAAAAAATTACATATATATATATATATATACGTATTTTTTTTTACATTTCAAGATCGTATTTATTAAAAGCTTCCAATTAGAAAGCACATGCTTACATGCATTCGTTTACAGAGTCGCTCGTGCGTTGACTTCATCCCTTATAAAGTTTTAATTACGTCCGAGCGTGCACGGACCCCGCACCGGGGGCGAGAGGGTCGGCAAGTAGCCCCGGCTACGCACCGGGATACGCATTGAACCGGTTATTGAGAAAATATTTGTCATAATTTCTAATTTTTACTTTTGAGTAGGATTGCTATATGTGTTTATAGACTGAGACGTTTCTTTGAAATGTAAATTTGCGTTTAATTTAATAAAATTAAGGTACTTGATGATTAAGATGAAAAATTAAAAAAAAATCAGCTTCACGCTATATCCCGCACATAGCAGGGTAGGCAGTTCGTTTCCCACTTTTCGCCGAGTGCTGGAGGCTTTGCGTGTTGAAGTGAGTGACAGAACTCAACGCCGCGCTTCGCCTCGATACCAGAGCGAAAAATTGAAAATATAAATGTAAATAAATATTTCATTTCCTCGAATGGGGAAACACACAACCAGTTGATTTTACTGTCACACTTTGTGCCCCATGCGCCACGACTGGCTTCAAGATTAAGATGATAGTGAAACAAGATTAAGATGAAATTTAGCTTAATTTTATTTCAGTAAAAGCAAGTTTACATTTTAAAAAAATATGCCTGCAAACATAGCGAGCCCCAATGACGCAGTACTGAATAGTAACTAGACGCAATGATGTAGCCACTAGTTCACATCTCACTTAGTAAAAGATTTATATCTAGACTAGAGGGCGCGCGCGGCTTCGCCCGCTTATTAGGAGTGAATTCTAAAAAAACCACGAAACACGTGTTCAATAAAATATATTTAACAGTCTGAATTTAAATTTTTATAAAAATCGGTGGCAATTTAAAGATTTTTCCATATAAACTTTCAACCCCTTATTTGAACCTTTAGGAGGTGAATTCTTAAAAACCATGACATGACATGAACAATGAAATATTTTTAAGAGTCTGAATTTAAAATTTTATAAAAATCGGCACAGATTAAAAAAAAATTCCATACAAACTTTCAACCCTTATTATTATTATTTCATCCCTTTAGGGTTAAAGTTTCTCAAATTCCCTTCTTAGTGGATGTCCAGAATATGAAAATAAACATCTGCCCAAATTTCACGTTTCTACCATCAGCGGTTACGGCTCTGCGTGCGTCTTACCTCAGTCAGTCAGCACAAGTCCTTTTATTTATATCTAGATATGACTTCACTTACATTAAGCGTAACAACAACTTTTTATTTTTAATAAATCGTTATGTATTAATCTGACAGACAGTCACTTTTTTAACATTTAATCAGCTTCACGCTGTATCTCGCACACAGCAGGGTAGGCAGAGGGAATGTAGTGTTAAAATACTCCGTTCCCCACTTTCTGCCGAATTCTGAGGCGTGTTGAGTGGCAGAACTCAACGCCGCGTTTACCTCGATACTAGAGCGAAGTTATGGAAATATAAATTTAAGTAAATATTTCATCTCCTCGAGTGGGGATCGAACCCACAACCAGTCGCTTTTACAGTCACACATTGTGCCGTTGCGCCACAACTGGCCTCGACTAGTTCTTTAACATACCAGATGTTAATGAAGCTAGTTAGATTATTATATGAACAACTTTTAAACACAATAACCCGAGTCTACGTGGATGCCAATCCGTTCAAAATCATATTACGTATAGACTGAAAATACTAAAAAAATGATCAATATAGATATTTGCATACAAGACCTTTATGGTTGACGCCTCCGGCTGCTCGTTACGTGTACACGTATTTATATGGAATTAATTCCATATTGTGATAGCCGGCAATTGATTTTGAACTATGAAATAATTGATTTTTTTTTTAAATGTTATTCCATACTTGGAAAAGAAAAATACTTATAATAAAACGTTTTTATAATTTATAATAAAAAATTTAAGCGTAGCGGGATTTCAAGCCGCGCCTCTCGTTCTCAAATGAACGTATGGCTTAGTTGGTCAGAGCGCTTGGACGATTTCCAAAGAGGCGCGGGATCAAATCCCGCTACGTCCAAATTTTTATACGTTTTCTTAATAAGTAATTGATTATTATTTAACATTTTACCTGCAGTTTGGTTCTACTTGGAAATAACTATGAATATTATAGATATTATGAGAGTATTCTGAGAGATATACTTACCTATATGTTGTATTCTAAGAAAATGAAAATATTAAATATTTTATTGTCTAGGGTGGGAGGGAACCTACAAATTGTCGTGTTTACAGTCGTACACTAGTTACGAAGGCTGCAGGAGGAGGGTTAAAAAAATTCGATTTTCGTATAAACTAAATTTAATTCATTTAAAAATACAAAATAATATAATACAATGGTAAATAATTCTAAACTAATTATATACTATTGTCCTCAATGTTAGAAGAAACAAATATCGAATCTAAACCTTATTAAATCTAACTTAACCTATCACTTAATTATTCCATGATAAGTAGGTATATAATAATAGTGTTGGAAAATAAGAGATTCCTTTCCAACCCGCGCCGTTCACCCGATAAATCTTATTGTCAGCGTTTTTAGCGCTCGGCCGCCTATCAGACGGACGGTCACATTATTATATAAAATATTTTTTTGCTTGTGATACTGATCGCTATATAACACACTTGTGCTCAGGCGCCACGTGAAAATAAAGATATATCAACTTCACGCTGTATCCCGTACACAACAGGGTAGGCAGAGGGAACCTAAATTTAAGACACTCCGTTCTCCACTTTCCGCCGAATTTTGGAGGTTCATTATGTGTCGAGTGGCGGAACTCAACACCGACATCAGAGTGAAGAAATACAATACTGCCAAAATATTGTCAAATAAATACTACACTGGTTTGCGGTGTTTCTTTGTTTTACCTCAGAAAATGTGACAAGGAAACTTTCTTTAATAACTATTACAACACACAAAATAAACAAAAATAATCCAAAATCATGTTCCATATTAAACTATAAATGTATATATATATATTCTCCTATTATAAAACAAAAGGAACGTTAAGTTTAAAGACATTCATTTGAATTTTAAGACGTATTCCATCGACTTTAGTAGTTGCCGTGTTAACGTTTTACGTGAACCCCGACGTACCTTGCTGGGTACTACGGGGCGATCGTAAAAACTTTTAATTATTTCAGAGCAAATAGTTTGGGAGATGGCGTATGTATGTATGTATGGCTTGTATTCTTCGCCACGAGTACCCGTAAGCAAACCGTAAGTGCCTTGTTTTAAAGTGTTGTAAAAGAAACGTAACCCACGCTTCTGCTGTGTATGTAGGTTCTTTAAAATATTATAATATCTTAAGCAAAGGTAGTTTTAATGTCGATTTATATACAAATTCTCGTTTTTTTTAATTTCAGGCTATCTCGAATATGGTAAGATAGGTAGAAGGATCCTGGGAACATTGGGTACCCAGGAACCTTATACTATAAGACAATCGGTTCCAATTGGGACAAATTCGTCACTTTCGGCAAATTTTAGAAGCCACGCTTTGTGTCGTTACCAAAGCGAAGAAAATGAAAATAATAAATATTTCACTTCCTCGAGTGGGAATCGAGCCCACAACCTGACGCGTTTACAATCGCACGCTTGTGTTCCTGTCCCACCACTGGCCTCAACATATTTTCTTATTTTCTACAAAATTATAATATACATATGTATATTTAATATATATTTATTTATAATTAATTCTATAAGAAATGTTTATTTCAATATGTAATATTATTATCATGAATTCCAAATTAAACGCCTAACTCCCTAAGTATAATTGTCTATGATTTTATCACTTTACTATCGTCACATATTCAACGTCTTCCTATTGTAACTAATTATGTCTCTCATCTAATACGTATATATGTGCATTATTTTAGCACATGTAATTCGATAGATCGAAATTGAAAGATCTCTGGTTCTATTTACAAATATTAGTAGTGGTAGTGAGCGCGCGCAGCTTCGCCCGCTTATTTGCACCCTAAGGGGTGAATTCTAAATAAACCACGAAACACGTGTTCAATAAAATATTTTTAACAGTCTGAATTTAATTTTTTTATAAAAATCGGCGATTTAAAGATTTTTTCATGCAAACTTTCAACCCCATATTTGAAGGGTTCAAATGGGGGTGAATTCTAAAAAACCATGAAACAAGTATTCAATCAAATATTTTTAAGAGTCTGAATTTCAAATTTTATAAAAATCAGTTCTATACAAACTTTCAACCCCTAATTAGTCCCTTTAGGGTGAAAATTTTACAAAATCCCTTCTTAATGGATGTCCAGATTATGAAAATAAACATCTGTCCAAATTTCACGTAGAAACGCATAGCGGTTACGGCTGTACGTGCGTCCTACCTCAGTCAGTCAGGTACATATCCTTTTATATAGATTACACAAAAGGTAATTCATAAAATACTTTGAATCAGGAAGTCACTAAATTCGTTTATCTCTTCATTTTTACATATCATATTACACTGTCACTGTCTTATGTTCTGGTTTGAGGTACTATTTAACAAAAATTCCGTTATATATTAGAGTTTTCAACAAGTATAGTTTCTCTTTGATATATTTATGAAAACAAACCTGTGCGATTAAAAAGGTTAGAAAATTTATGTATAAAATTTTGATACAATTTGCATAAAGACATAAGCACGATCAAAGGATTCCTCTCAAAGTGGTATATCTGGTGAGCATATTTAAGTTTTCATAAAGTGAGGAAATGGAAAATAAATTGGATTTGTATGAGTATCTTAAAGCTACATGAGGCAATATTTACTTTGTTTCCCGAAAGAAAAAAACGCAACTGTCCTCGTTTTGACCTCAATTACTTTCAATGGAGACTCCCAGATTGGAGGTCTTAATTTTTCCCAACTACTAAGTAAGATGTATGTTTTTCACGTGTGTCTTGTATGTATGTAATATTGCTTATTACCTTATATCTCCAGAACTACTGAACGGCTTTACAAAATTGTGATGTCATCAGATTCGTCTTTACAGGCCAAGTGTTCTTAAATAAGTGACGTTAGAAAAAATGAAACATAGTGGCGATGCGACGCACTTGTATTAGTACAAGTAAATTTTTGACTAAAGTGAAAAATATTTTTTTTTCAATATTGCAACACGAGTATCAAATTAAAGGACTCAATACAAGGATTTAAAAAATATATATCACGATTATCATTAACGTTATATTAATTAAAAAAATAATGATTAAAAACAAAAAACTCGACTGCTTAAAACTAAAAAGGAAAAAACAAACTCAGTGGTTCATTAGGATTGACAATTGGACCCATTAAAATTTTACAGGTAGTTTTTTTTTCTTGTGAAGATTTTTTTCAAAAGTAACTTATTTATGTATACTTTCACTAAGACAGATATGTGTGTTATAAACGTAAAATTATATTACAAATTTATATTAAAATAAATAATATATATATTAGTGTCATAAATTCTCTCTATTTTGACTCTCAATCGCATGTTAAATAGCGCAACTCAACGCCGCGCTTTGCCTCGACAACAGAGCGAATAAATGAAAATATTAAATATTTCATTTCCCCTAGCGTGATCGAACCCACAACCTATCACATTTACAATAACACGTTCGCGCCTATGAGCCACGATCGGCTTCAATATTTAACAGTATAAGTAAAATGAATAAATAAACATCTTGAAGCGTTCCAACAAACAGGTTAGTTCGTATTTAACGGGTAGACAGCTATCTGATACAAAGAGGAAACACATTAACATAGCAACTTCAGCTAACGCGTTCCGATGTGAAGTTTGAAACATTTTCACCGAAACTTTTCTATATAGGAACGCTATTGAAAGCCCCTTGCAGAGATTAACACACGCTGTGATAATACGCGCTTAAGGATTACTCGCACGGCGAATATGAAGTTGCAACTTGTCTTATTATAAAGTACCTGTGCTGTCGGGATGTATTGAAAAATACCAGCTACTCTCTAAAATACTATGCTTTTGGATCTTTTTATAGAAATATGAAATATAATAGGCCGGTCTTGGCGCAGCGGCACGAGATGTGACTGTAAAACCGACTGGTTGTGGGTTCGATACCCACTCGAGGAGATGAAATATTTACTTAAATTTACATTTCCATTTCTTCGCTCTGGTGTCGAGAGGCGTTGAATTCTGCCACTCAACACGCAATGCCTCCAGAATGCGGCACGAAGTGGGGAACGGAGTGTCTTAACACTAGGTTCCCTCTGCCTACCCTGCTGTGTGCGGGATATAGCGTGAAGCTGATTTATTTGTTGTGCGGGATACAGCGTGAAACTAATTTATTTATTTTTAAATATGAAATACAAATGGGAAATTAGCTCTCGATATGATTTAATTGATTTTATTTTATTATAAATTTGCAATTTTCGTAATCTTTCTCTATATTTATTAAATACATTTTTGATAAAAATATTTTTGGTCTCTTTTAATTCATAACTCAAAAGCATCCGTGAATTTGATTCATTTGAGACTGAAACACATTGTTTGAGCGATAAGATATTACTATACACTTAATTGCTTTAAAAATATATGAGTTGAATTTATTCGTAGCTGCAGTTTATGTAATACAATTAATAAAAACAATTCTAGAGTTTCCTATATTTTAACAGATATACATAGAAACCCAGTTTAAATCTGAGCATTTTTCCTCTTTTTCATTTTACTTACCAAGTTATTACCAAGAATATACTAAAGTGAATTATTTTAAGTAGAACGATCACAATTCGCCTCTTTGTTGAGCTGTAAATCCACAAATTCCGTTTGCAACAAACAGTATTTACTGAATAATTTTAAGCTTCATTTCTCACACTATTGATTGACAGAAGCATCGGTCCAACATTGGGTACTAGCAAACATACCAATGAAATGTGGAGTCATCCCAACAGCTAACTAGATCTTTGAACACAGTTTGGACTCTGGTTTGATCGTGTTTGCCACTAGTTAGACTCTGAATTGCGGGTAGCTTCTTTGTGTTTCGAATTCACAACTTGCTAACAAGCTGCCGGTAACTGCCACTTACCGCCAATAGAAACGCGACCTAATTAATAGTCCTTTAAAAATATATCTACGCATTTATTTTATATACATTTTGTTAATAAAAAAAATTAACCAATATAATAAGGATATAAGTTTGTAATTTTCGGTTTTACTGTCTGCACTACTGTGGGCCTCATTCTATAATTACTCAATAATTTAAGTCTTCCTGCAAGTAATAACGATTTTATAATTAAATTATTATGATAAGGTGGCTGATATACTACGCGATTAATAGTTAAACCAGGATATATATTATGTAATATGAAATTATACGGCAAATAGGCTATTGGTTCTTTGAGTGATTTATCAATTACAGGATTTGGAGTTTTTAATTCAATTTCCGTTTTACGTTCTTCATTATTCTGATGTAATGACTTCATTTTATTATCTTCTAAGACAATTTTTGTTAACTTTTCATTTACTTCTAAAACACTCCTATTTACACCACTTCCACTTTTCCTAGTCTTAATGGATATATTATTAGATACATTTGATGTATTATCATTTTCCAAAATAGTTTCGTTTGTCCTCATATCAGAGTTTATTTCAACGTTTTCAGTATATTGATCTTCACTATGTTCTTTTATAACTTCTGTCGTGGTTTTTACGGGTTCAATGATATATTGAATAGACTTGGGGACGTATTCTATTTTGACAGTCGAATTATCTTTTGTAATTTTAGTTACTACTATGTGTGCCTTTGGATCTGATGCATGATCATCACTTATTTTGTAAATATCTCCAACATGGTCGACTTCAGTATAACTGTTATTATTCCTATTATGTACATTTTCCGTGGATTGATCTTTAATTTCAATATAGGAAGTGCTCGACCCATTTCTTGATATAGTTTCTGCAGAATTCGTGACAATATTCTCAGTTTTCAATTTATGATCTTCTAAAATCCCACTAAGATCATTATGAAGATCTTTCTCCATTATAGAACATTTAATAAAACAAACAATCAGAACATCTGTAAAGAAAATATTATTTATAAGATTTTAAAATTTTAAAAATTTAAGTAAAATAATAAGTAAAGATAACGACCTACATGAGGTAATCACCATAATATATGTAACTGTTACTACTCCCGCTATACTCAAAAGAATAAGAATTACTCAAATTATTTCATTACAGTTTTCATTATTGATTAAAAAATCTTAAATACCATTAAGAATAATTCAATTAAGCTGTGATGTTGCTGCACTTGTGTTTAATCACATTAGGTTCATTAATTTGCAATGGTTGACTAAGATAAACTTAAACTACTTAAAACGCTAAGTCTCTGTTGTATGTATTTTTTTTAAATAAAAATAATATTTTTATATATTTTTTTATTATATAAAAAATTATATAAAAATATTGTTTTATTTTTATGAGTTATTTTTTAATTTAATTAGCAATCACAATAATTATTTCAATATGAGATGTTTTTAACGCTAGCATGACACCAATGAATTATTATCGATATAACTAGTGGTCCGCCCGCGGCTTCGCCCGCTTAAACTACATGATTATTGATTAAGGCTTAATATTAATAACCTATCTCCAACGTCAATCTTAGATTGTTTCATATATCTATCCAATCTAGAGATTGGACATATATATGAAACAATCTAAGATTGACGTTGGAGATAGGTTATTAATATTGGGCGTTAATAAACAGAATTGATTGACAACTAAAATGACTTCTAATATGATTTTTTATTACTTTAATCTGTAATATTCTAATACTAGCCGCTCGCCAGCGGCTTCGCCGCTTCGCTTAAGCTACATGATTATTGATTTAATAAGCAGAATTGATTGACAACTAAAATGACTTCCAATATGATTTTTTATTACTTTAATCTGTAATATTCTAATATGATTTTTTTACGACATTATCGTAATTTCTATAAGAATTTTTGATTGTTTCGAACTAAAAAATACGACCAATGTAGATATTTGATTTATAAAATATACATAAAGCTAATTATTTATTATACGTATATATTTTTGTAACATTACGTTCTTTTTACCTATGTTATGTTTTTTAAAACTCTGTTAAATGTGCTGATATTAGTTAATAATTTAATTTAGGTACTGCTTCAGAATATGTTAAATTATTGATTTGGGTAATGATTCATAATATTCTCTGTAAAATAACTGTAAAAATTGCATATTAACTCCTGTACAGTTTTTAAATTAGTTACATATATTATTAGCTAAATGTACAATTGGTAAATATGTAGATATTACAGTGTACACGTAGAAAGAATATTTTTTAACATTTTATATAGATTTATTTCAAACGAACGAACGAACCCAAAAATCTTTGTATTTACTTGATATTTCTTTCAAGATCAAATCGTTCTTTATCTCTGTGTTGAATTAATTACGACTTAAATTTAACTGTTATGATTTATGAAGGTAATCTCCACTAACAATTCAATTTTGTTTACTTTATTGTATAAAATATTATATAATAGTGCTTCAAAAATATATATTTTTATCAACAGTCATATAACCCAGACGTTTCGAACGTCATTCTTTAGCCAGGGTCATACCAGCGCGATTGCTATATAATATTCGCAGGCAAGCTAATGCCTTGAGTTCATTCAAATGACGATAACTTTTTTTTTAATGAACCGATTTTGTTGAAATAAACTTTAATTATTAAGTTGAGTTAAAACAAAGCAATTGTTGAAACTTTCAAGTAAAGTGGTTCTTTACTTTCAGAAAAAAATGCGATACGTATAGACAGACAGACAAACAGACAGACAAGAAATTTAAAAAAAAAATCTTTTTGCTTTCTATTGTTCTTTTTAAGTGTCCCTCTATCCATTTCAGTCAAAATCACTAAATGTACAGACAAAATATTTTTACTGTCTTATTATATATAGAGATAATCGTAGGTTTGATATCTTTGTAATAAATTTAAAAAATCAGCTTCATCCCGCACACAGTAGGGTAGGCAGGGGGAACCTAATGTTAAGACACTCACACAAAGTTCCCACTTTCCGCCAAGTTCTGGGGGCGTTGCGGTGCAAGTGTTGAGTGGCGGAAGTCAACGCCGCTCTGGGCCCCGACAACAGAGCGAAGAAATGAAAATATAAATGTAAATAAATCGTACCTACAACCAGTCGATTTTACAATCATACTTTGTGGCCCTGCGATTAACAAATCCATAAGAACTCTAACGTATCCAATTTTACCTGTACTGAATCAAATAGTACACACATACATTTCTAGATGCCAATAATATTATACCTAAATTTCAATCCGGATTTTGCAGATGCCATGGCACGAAAACAGCCCAGCCCAGCCCTAAATATTACTAACGATATAACCAAAGCTTTAGACAATGGTCTGAGTACAATTATGATCTTGCTGGACTATTCACGCGCTTTTGACTCCATCCTCCCCGAGCTACTCGTAGGTAAGTCAGAATGTTATGGTTTTTCAAAGGATACTTGCCAGTGGTTTTGGACATTTTTATTAAATAGAGAACCAATGGTCGTTACTGATGGTAATGATGGGCAAAGAAGATATTCTGCTTTGATAAAAGTTCAGCAGGGGGTACCCAAGGATCTTTATTAAGTCCTATACTATTTACGTTATTCACAGTAGATTAACCATAGCATATACATTTCTGCAAATACCATCAGAATGCTGACGATACACCACTAGTTTATTTTTTTAAAGCTGAAGATTCCAAGAATGCCATCCAGATCATAAATGAGGATTTGAAGCGCATACTCAATTGGTCAACAAAAAAATCATTATTCTTAAGTCCATCTAAGTCACAAATGCTACTATTTGGTACTAAAAAGCAAGTTGAACGCCTTACAACAGGTAGAGGAGAAGTAAAAATTAATGACACGGCGATTGAGCTAGTAGAAACCGCTCGTAACCTTGACTTAATAATAGATCCTCAACAGAAGTACATTAAACACATCAACACCAAGATTAGCAATGCAGTTTTTAAACTTAAAACTTTGTATAAAATCAGGTCCTATATAAGAGAGGATCTTCGACTCAAACTTGTAGATTCACTTGTCCTTTCTCTCTTTAACTACTGCAGTTCTGTCTTCAGCACTAGAATTAACTCATACACGCTAAAGGCTATATAACGGATACAAAACGCTTGTATCAAGTTTTGCTATAACGTGCCACGAAGAGAACACATAACATCATATCTAAACAGCAAAGGTATACTTAATATAAATGCAAGAATATAGTTACAATACGTTTCTCCAATTCAAAGGATTCTGTAGAATAAAAGCCACACACAAAAAGCCACAGTATTTATTTTAAAAAACTCACCTGGGCTAGTGATGTTAATAGAAGCCTTCGGTCATTTAACCGAAATCTATTAAAAACATCTCCACATTACTCGTCACGCTATCGCGGCTGTTTTAAGTTTGCTGCAGCAAGAATTTGGAATTATCTACCGCCTTCCTTAACGCTTAAAATTAGTGCAGTTAATTTTAGGAATAAGTACAAAAGCGCACACCAAAAACGGCAACTTAGTTCAGAAAACTATAACATTTCTTTTAAAAATAATTTAAAATATTATTTTTAGTCCTGAATATTCAAATATATATAATTTATTTTTCCTTATAAAAACTTAAAACGTAAAATTTATTTATTTATTTTTGAATTTGAAAAAATTGAAAAAATTGTAATTTAATTGTAATAAAAACACGCACACACGCGCACACACAAATCACAAGGAGCAAGATTTCTAAGGTGTAACGGAAACACAGCGATGTTAGACAGCCAAAACTCAAACATCATTAGCTGAGTTACACCTTTTCCTATAATATCAGCTGTAATAATGTGCTATTGTTCTAAAATTGTGTATGTATTTCATGGCAATAAATATTTTAATATTATCATTTAAATAATTTAATCGTGTCCCGGATCCACTGACACGGTTTTGCCTCCCAATAGCGCAATGTTTAAATTTAGTAAAAACTAAAGAAGAGATGGTTATAATGTAAACAGTTATCTAAGTATTAACTTATATTAATAAACTTACCTAACAATGAAAGTGAGAATGACTGAAAATAAATATACTGAATGACACGTTCCTACATTTTAACGATTGTACATATGGTTTTTTTTTCATTCTCATATTTTTTGTTAACCTTTAGTGAGTTTTTTACGACATTCATGTTGCTTTACAAATTATAAAGATATAAATGATGCTTTTCACAACAGGAAACGTATCGCACAGGCTCTTGACATCTAGTTAATTAAAAACACAATCGAACAATAAAAACTTTTAATTTTCGCATCAACATTTTACAACTGATTGGAGTCTGAAAAAAGCAATCTTGGTTATCGGTGCCTGTGCCTGTGCCTGTGCCTTGGTGGACGCCACCGAGCGCCAAGTAAACAGCCGCGTTCGTCCTGCATTTCAATCGAGTCTATTTGTATTTTATTGGAGACGAGTCGCTTCGAGGCTAAGCGCCACGGACCAAAGCTTTATGTTTTATTGACTTCTTTTTATGAGGCTTACTCTATAATAGACGTCGATATTAACAGAAACGGAACTATTTAATTAGTTGTTTCATTAATTTATGTAGGTCAAAGTTAAATTCAAATACTATTTAGTTCAAAATTAATAATTTAAACTATGTATTTAGTTTGAGCTACCATAATATATTAAATATGTATGTGTACAAAATAGTTCATATTTAATAATGAAAACATATCATTTTGTTAATAATATAATTCATTTTCTCTTGGTATTCTGCTTTTACAGTGACTAAAGATTAGTTTAATTTGTTTATTAAACAATTTTAATTTTATTATTCATAATTGTTAGATACTTAGTCGGTCCTTTATAAAACATCAGTAAAACAAACACTTACTTGAGGTCAATTGTGACTCAGGTCTCGCAGGGGCACAGGTGTGTGACTGTAAACACGACTGCTTGTGAGCTCAATTCTCACTGGAGGAAATGAAATATTAAATATTTTCTTCGCTCTGGAGTAGAGGCAAAGCACGGCGTTGGGTTCCGCCACTCAACACACAATGTAACAAAACTGTAAATTACATTGTAAACTATCTGAACATAGAGATATACTCTTGTACTGAGTTCCGGTGCACATGAAGATCGCTCATGTTGACACGTGGCTATTTGTCCACACGCAGTTGCTGGAATAATTGAGGTGTACATTTTCACTTTGTTCCGTTTCCATTCGATTAAAATCGTTGTACCTCACCTGTATACAACCTATTCGGCGCTTACTAAACGATTTGACCAGTTCGCCGGTTTGCAACCGAGCGCGCTTTTTTGCTGCCCACTGTGAAATAAATTCCTTCTTCTGAAAAAATTGTTTTTAAACACGCACGTCCGAATTTGTGACGCACTCTCTATACACATATATCTATGTATGGACGAGATAAATGTTTCGGCATTTTAGTTTTAGTCTTTAAAAATATGGAGTTCCATTTATTGTTTGTTATCCAGTCAGAGTCACGCAAATGTGGATTTCGAATGTTTTAGCGTGTTTTGTTTTTTCAAATCTTTATTAGGGACGGACTAACAAGCGCGGTGTGCGCGAATTGTGGAAATCGTTATTGAAGTTGAGTCTATAACGGCCGTCGTTACAGGCTAGTTTGAATTATATTGGCTACTGGGTCTCGCGAGTCATCCGCGTACATTTTATGGGCATCTAATAAAATTTTTATCGTGTAACAGTAAAGAAGCAATCAGTCCGCTGGATATTGGCCTGCAGGGTCCGTAAACACGTGCTGTTTTATGTACGTTTGTGTTAACCGCCTTTCACATTCGTGAACGCAACCACTTCTCTTGATTACTGATTCGTCGGAACTGCCAATTACAAAGTGAAAAAACGTTAAAAAAAGGATATAAATATTTAATACTTTCATAGTGCAATCAGAATTTACACAGATCATAGCGCATATTCATATTTATTAAACGCTACACATCAAAGGTAATTTAATTACTTTAGCTTTCATCATAATAATAAATGGTAGGTATAAAGTTTAAATAAAAGCAGTAAACGTTGTTATAACGTTTCCAAATTAAAATGTTGGTCAGCGTTGAGAGTCCTTGGGGCTGTGAGAACTAGGGGTGGGTGTGCAATCTGCGTGGAGCCGAGATCCCGGCAACGGCGGGGCTGTCACGCACGGCGTGCTGTTCGTTTGTGGAGGCTTACCGACCTATACTAATATGTTTGTGCGTCTCGCCCGCCACTGTCAACACTCGATAGCTGTTGATACTTGTGTTTCGTTGACCCATCTATGTACGTAATATGGCTGTTTTCGCTTATGATTTATTGTTGATTATTATTCATTTTTATTTATAACTGTATATAAATAAATGATTAATAATAATAAATAGAAAGCGAATACATGGATATATTTGAATCCTGCCGTGGCGCAAAGACACAAACGTGTGGCTAGCAGGTTGTGGGTTCGATTCCTAATTCAGAAAATAAAGTATTTATCATTTTTATTTCCTCGCCAAAGTACCGTGTTTCACTACTTAAGTGAGGAACAGATTGTCTTAACACTAGGTTCCCTCTGCCTACCTTGCTATCTGCGGAATACAGCGTGAAACTGAAAAAAATATATGTATGTTTTTGACGTTAATAAATATTACCTAAATATACTATATTTGTAGCAACAATTAACTTGAATGAATAATATGAATTAGTATTTTCTATCTCAACTACATGTTCTAGTTGGTTGTATAATTAAACCTTCAAAATTAAAAAAAATGTCATTTCCTTTTATACGGAGCAAACTTCTATTGGCGCTAAGCTTATGTATGTGAACGCGACGACTCGACGCGAATATAACGCCGCCTCACAGCAGCTAATTCAACTTTATACGAGTTCTAAAAACAGGTAAAACAATACGCAACTTATAATAGTGTGTTCGATGCAATTGGCAGTTAATTTGTAGCGCGACCAGCCTCGCCTTGTGGCCATTTTTAGAGGTTCTCTTTTTGTTTGGTGATAGCTTTGTAGTGCTGCATGTGCTTATTGTACATTAAATCGTATATTAAAAAGACATACAAAAATTTTTATTGTTTAATTTTTAATATAATTTTTATTAAATAACGCAACAAATAATAAAATTTTCCAACGAGTTTCAAACATGAACATATTAATAACGTAAATTCAAAGTGTCATAAAGATGGCATATTAAGAGAGCTCTTAGAAGCTGGGAAGGTGCTAGTATTATATTCGAGTGAGTTTCGCGAGCAATCTTCGGCCACGTCCGTCCGCAACGCAATAAAACCGTCTACCCGCGTGATGATATTCATATGTGATGGACTCTAAAGTTAGCGAATTACGTCGTCGCTTCAATAAAACTTTATTAAGAAACGAGTTTACTTCCAAATGTAATTAATACTGGAAATGGACAAGTTTGTATATATTTTAATTTAGCCCTTTGATATATTGGGAAAAAGTACCTATGTTGTAAAGTAAGTATGGTTGTTCTAGGAACGAGTACGGTTTTACGTGTATGAAAAAAGAAAATAATTTATAATGCACTGTATATCTATCTATAATATATATAGCAATATTTAATTTATAAAATGTTACTTTGGCAATAAGAAAAATCTGATGTCATTACGCTATAGAGATAAACAAAAACACAACTAATTAGTTATTTTTTATACAGAACACGCTCTAGGTACATGTTTTAAAAATTTCAAATTAAAAAATGCAAACCACTTTAATATTTTTTATAAAAGTTAAAATTTTCATGTGGCACTTTTCTCTGCAATCGTACTCGGGCTTTTAGTAAAAAAGAATATTTCATACACTCGCTGCATTAAATTTTTAAAAACACCCAAGTTATAATGACTGCAAAAGGGAATGTGGAGCAATTGATATGATGTTGAAAACATCGAACTAAATAATAAAGTAGCTGATCCGCTAACTCAATAAAGACGCGGCCCCGCTCCGATACATCGGTCGACGGTCGCGTTGTTTTTGCTATGGGAATTAATTTCATAAATAATTTATAAAGCATATTTGGAATGGGTGAGTGCTGGTGGGAGAGGGCAGATGGAAATGCACTCGGCCAATTGACTGAAAACCGCAATCGGGAAAAGGCTAAATACCTGCTAATGATGGTTTGATTGGAGCTTTTAACTTTATTGGAACTAATAAAAAAGAGCGACAAAAGTGAAATAAATTTGCCTTATATTATAAGAGAAATGTTTTAGCGGCGACTTTTTTTTTTATATTGGAAGTGTGCTCTTAGAGATTTTGCTTTTCGTTTGAAGCAGTAAAATATTAAATACGAATCGTCATCATTATAGCCGTTAGATATGAATATATCACTAGTTAGTACTCGACAATATTGTTGTAATTGTCTCGTAGGTCGTGGTTCGTATATGCTAATTTATCCAAAATATCTTACTACCGTACCAAAGCATAAATATAAAATACTGTTAAATTTACTTTGATATTTTGAGGGTTCCGTAGAGGTCTATGGTCCATTAAAGCATAGAAAAAATGAAGCTTCTACTTACTTCAACGCATCACATATTGAACTACATAAACATATTTTTAACATTATTAAGATGTTCTTCCCCACTATGGATAGAAAACGTATCAAAACAAACTTACATTTAAAAAAATATTTAAATAATTTATTGAATATCTTACTCATCACTGCGCCACGACTGGCCTCTCAAATTTTATAGATTGTCTTGAAATATGTAATTACATATTTTTGACATTTTTAATTTTACTTCACACTTAGAAAAGCGTACAACCTCCTACGTGTCTTTTCCATACAACGTGACGTTGGCGAAGAGATATCTGCTCAATTGGCACGCTCGGAACGACATAATTAAAGAACAAATCCAAACCAAACCACTTAGGAAAGAAAAAAATATATTTAGACAACGTATAAAAAACTTAAGCTAGCGGGATTTGAACCCGCACCTCTTGGAAACTACCCAAGCGCTCTATTACCACGCTTGAGTTATCGCCATGTTTCAAATTGTTTTATCGTAACCAGAGAATTTCAAATAAAATAGACGCAAATTTTAATCGAACCGTTAATCGCTACGACCATGTGTTCATACAAATTAACTAGAATCACAATTGGATAATTTATACAGTCACTAAATAATTTAGTTAAGTGCATTTGAATTATCACAAGTAGCAAGTATAGTTTTAAAACATATGTACCTGTATACAATACCTATCATGTAGAAAATCTTTCACTATGATGTTATTTCATTATATGTTATTGATTAACTGGACTACGACGATTGAACATCAGATATGATAGACGAAATTAATTATAGCCACAGACAAAAAGACAGACACTTTTATTTTAGTACAGATAGATAGATGCAGCGCACGAACGAAGTCGCGGGCACTGCTAGTAATTAAATAAATACTTTTAAAAGTTCACATAAAAAGCATAAGGACCTCAAGAAGGCCATATCTGGAGAGATTGATGATAGTAGTCGAGGCAAAGGGAGGTGTAGTGTTTTGCGTCCGATGCCCTCTAGCTATCCCGCTAGGGCTACAGCCTACAGCTAAAAAAAACGGACAAGCGCGAGTTGGCCTCACCCACCGAGGGCTTTGTACAAAAATTGCAGGTGTTTTCTAAAATTCAAGCATTACTTAGCCAGACCCCTTTCATCTGATACCTAGCTTGAATAAACGACTTTAATACCAAATTTTGCCTCACTTTAGGGCTATTATTTTTTAGGATTTAACCAAAAATGTGTATTTATATGTATATTTTTTTTCCTGAACTAGTACTTCCCGTAAATGCTAGCTACCAAATTTCATTTTTCTAGTTTAACGCATGTTTTGCTATATAAACGTCTACATATATTTTTTAAGTTAATGTAATAAAACGGTTCTTTTTCAGAAAATTTTAGGGCCGTAGATATTCGTATATGGTTTAATTTTCAACTCAATATCTCCAAGCGTTCTTAAGATACAGGCTCTTGACAGACAGACTGACAGACGGAAAACAAAGTGATCTTACAAGGGTTTTTTTCTTAAAAGGTAGGTACGGAATCCTAAAAACATAAACTTTATAATAGCAAATAATGCCGTAAAAGTGGGAACTAAGAAAAAATTTATAGGAATTTTAGTTATTGCTTATTCCTTACCGTCTCACGACACGTCTTCATAATTAAAAAAAGATTTCCTACACAATGGAACAGACATTCAATTTATTGGAAAAGCTAGGAAGATTAAATAAAATTATATGTAATATGTACACTGTTTTATTTCTTTACATCAAAAAGGACCAACTTTATGAGGGGCAAATCATTTTGAACATTATTCGATCGATCGATATGTTGTACAAAAGAATGTCTCTTTATTTAAACACAGACTGTACTTAGTGATTGACCCTTTGATGTAATATTTAAATAAGGTTAAAATTAAAAAATAATAACATATGTCCGCGTACAAATAACCTAATTCAAAATCTCGATCACCTAGTAAAATAGCTCACAAAGATTAGAACACAAATTTAATTGTAACGTAAACAATATAGAAACGCCATTTACTATAAGTACACAACTAAATAAATAAAGACAATTAACAAATCATTAAAAAAATATCTAAGTTTAAAATATAATGCATTATTTATTATCTTATAGCGAACCTAATAAGCCATATTTCATATCAAATTATAAAAAAATCAGCAATAACCCAAAAAAGCCAAAACCAAACCCACCCGCCCCCAGCGGTGACCAACAAGAGACACAACAGTTAAAACGACCCTGTCGACTTCAAAATTAAGCGTCGCGGCAAATCCGCATCCGTCGTAATAAAACGCATGCAAAGTTTTTCTTTGCTAAGCGAGCACTGGCCGCAGCAAACGGAAGTGAAGCAACAGGCTTGATTAAAACACGTGTTTGCTTTACGCACGTCCTCCTCGTTTAAATGCAATAATATGAACTCTGATTCAACATCTCTGTTACTGCTATGGTATATAGGATGTTTTAGACAAATAATACTGGTAGAGCTCCTCGTATAACTAATATATTTATGTGTTTGTACTTGAACAAGTTTTATTAAGTACTAGCGGCCCCCATGCGGCTACGCCCGCTTGAAATATATTATGAATATTTATTTAAATAAATAGTGTCTTTAAGAAAAAACCGACCAAGAGTTCGAGTTTTTTCTGATATTCAAGCTTAGCTTAGCCAGAGCCCTGTGATCTGATACCACTTTTTATACGCTTGTTACAACTTATTTATGTTGTTAGCATCTCTGTAGGGAGATTTTTACAAATTTCCGCTACCCAAAGATAATTACTAAGAATTATCGTTTGGCAAGAGAGAAACTATTTTTTAAATATTTTATTCTATAAGAAGTGTAAATAAGTATATGGTTTTATTTTCATTCTCATATTATTTGTTACCACCTTTAGTGAGGTCTCTACGGCATCCATATAGCTTTATAAATTATAAACATATAAATGATGTTTTTCACAACAGAATACATATCGCACAGGCTCTTGACATCTAGGTTATTAAAAACACAATCGAACAATAAAAACTTTTAATTTTCGCATCAACATTTTACAACTGATTGGAGTCTGAAAAAAGCAATCTTGGTTATCGGTGGCTGTGCCTGTGCCTTGGTGGACGCCACCGAGCGGCGCCAAGTAAACAGCCGCGTTCGTCCTGCATTTCAATCGAGTCTATCTGTATTTTATTGGAGACGAGTCGCTTCGAGGCCAAGCGCCACGGACCAAAGCTTTATGTTTTATTGACTTCTTTTTATGAGGCTTACTTTATAATAGACGTCGATATTAACAGAAACGGAACTGTTTAATTAGCTGTTTCATTAATTTATGTAGGTCAAAGTTAAATTCAAATACTATTTAGTTCAAAATTAATAATTTATACTCTGTGTTTAGTTTGAGCTACCATAATATATTAAATATGTATGTGTACAAAATAGTTCATATTTAATAATGAAAATATATAAATATGTTTATAATATAATTCATCTTATTGGTATTCGTCTTTTACAGACCGAAGATTATTTTAAATTGTTTATTAAACAATTTTAATTTTATTATTCATAAATGTTATATACTTAGTCGGTCCTTCATAAAACATCAGTAAAACAAAGTAATATATTAAAATAACAAAACTTACTTGAGGTCAATTGCAGCAGGGACACAGGTGTGTGACGGTAAACGCGATTGCTTGTAAGTTCAATTCTCACCCGAGGAAATGAAATATTAAATAATTTTCATTTCTTCGCTCTGGAGTCGAGGCAAAAAGCGGCGTTGACTTCCGCCACTCATCACACAATGTAACAAAACTGTAACTGTACTCAGTTCCGGTGTACACGAAGACCGCTCATGTTGACACGTGGCTATTTGTCCACACGCAGTTGCTGGAATAATTGAGGTGTACATTTTCACTTTGTTCCGTTTCCATTCGATTAAAATCGTTGTACCTCACCTGTATACAACCTATTCGGCGCTTACTAAACGATTTGACCAGTTCGCCGGTTTGCGCAACCGAGCGCGCTTTTTTGCTGCCCACTGTGAAATAAATTCCTTCTTCTGAAAAAATTGTTTTTAAACACGCACGTCCGAATTTGTGACGCACTCTCTATACACATATATGTATGGACGAGATAAATGCTTCGGCATTTTAGTTTTAGTCTTTAAAAATATGGAGTTCCATTTATTGTTTGTTATCCAGTCAGAGTCACGCAAATGTGGATTTCGAATGTTTTAGCGTGTTTTGTTTTTTTTTCAAAGGTTTATTAGGGACGGACTAACAAGCGCGGTGTGCGCGAATTGTGGAAATCGTTATTGAAGTTGAGTCTATAACGGCCGTCGTTACAGGCTAGTTTGAATTATATTGGCTACTGGGTCTCGCGAGTCATCCGCGTACATTTTATGGGCATCTAATAAAATTTTTATCGTGTAACAGTAAAGAAGCAATCAGTCCGCTGCATATTGGCTTGCAGGGTCCGTAAACACGTGCTGTTTTATGTACGTTTGTGTTAACCGCCTTTCACATTTGTGAACGCAGCCACTTCTCTTGATTACTGATTCGTCGGAACTGCCAATTACAAAGTGAAAAAACGTTAAAAAAAGGGATATAAAAATTGAATACTTTCATAGTGCAATCAGAATTTACACAGATCATAGCGCATATTCATATTTATTAAACGCTACACATCAAAGGTAATTTAATTACTTTAGCTTTCATCATAATAGTAAATGGTAGGTATAAAGTTTAAATAAAAGCCGTAAACGTTGTTATAACGTTTCCAAATTAAAATGTTGGTCAGCGCTGAGAGTCCTTGGGGCTGTGAGAACTAGGGGTGGGTGTGCAATCTGCGTGGAGCCGAGATCCCGGCAACGGCGGGGCTGTCACGCACGGCGTGCTGTTCGTTTGTGGAGGCTTACCGACCTATACTAATATGTTTGTGCGTCTCGCCCGCCACTGTCAACACTCGATAGCTGTTGATACTTGTGTTTCGTTGACCCATCTATCTACGTAATATAATTAGGTATGGCTGTTTTCGCTTATGATTTATTGTTGATTATTATTCATTTTTTTTATAATTGTATATAAATAAATAATTAATAATAAAAAATAATAAGCGAATACATGTATATATCTGAATCCTGTCGTGGCGCAAAGACACAAACGTGTGGCTAGCAGGTTGTGGGTTCGATTCCTAATTCAGAAAATAAAGTATTTATTATTTTTATTTCCTCGCTCAAGTACCGAGTTTCACTACTTAAGTGAGGAACAGATTTTCTTAACACTAGGTTCCCTCTGCCTACCTTGCTATCTGCGGGATACAGCGTGAAACTGAAAAAAATATTATTTATATTTTTTGACGTTAACAAATATTACCTATATTATATTTGTAGTAACAATTAACTTGATTGAATAATATGAATTAGTATTTTCTATCTCAACTACAGGTTCTAATTGGTTGTATAATTAAACTTTAAAAATAAAATAATGTCAATTTTCTTTTATACGGAGCGAACTGATGTTGGCGCTAAGCTCATGTACGTGAACGCGACGACTCGACGCGAATATAACGCCGCCTCACAACAGCTAATTCAACTTTATACGAGTTCTAAAAACAGGTAAAACAATACGCAACTTATAATAGTGTGTTCGATGCAATTGGCAGTTAATTTGTAGCGCGACCAGCCTCGCCTTGTTTAGAGGCCATTTTTAGAGGTTCTCTTTTTGTTTGGTGATAGCTTTGTAGTGCTGCATGTGCTTATTGTACATTAAATCGTATATTAAAAGAAATAAAAAAATATTTTATTGTCTAATTTTTAATATGATTTTGATTAAAAACGCGACAAATAATAAAATTTTCCGACGAGTTTCAAACATGAACATATTAATAACGTAAATTCAAGGTGTCATAAAGATGGCATATTAAGAGAGCTCTTAGAAGCTGGGAAGGTGCTAGTACTATATTCGAGTGAGTTTCGCGAGCAATCTTCGGCCACGTCCGTCCGCAACGCAATAAAACCGTCTACCCGCGTGATGATATTCATATGTGATGGACTCTAAAGTTAGCGAATTACGTCGTCGCTTCAATAAAATTTTATTAAGAAACGAGTTTACTTCCGAATGTAATTAATACTGAAAATGGACAAGTTTGTATTTATTTTAGTTTAGCCCTTTGATATATTGGGAAAAAGTACCTATGTTGTAAAGTAAGTATGGTTGTTCTAGGAACGAGTACGGTTTTACGTGTATGAAAAAAGAAAATAATTTATAATGCACTGTATATCTATCTATAATATATATAGCAATATTTAATTTATAAAATGTTACTTTGGCAATAAGAAAAATCTGATGTCATTACGCTAAAGAGATAAACAAAAACACAACTAATTAGTTATTTTTTATACAGAACACGCTCTAGGTACATGTTTTAAAAATTTAAAATTAAAAAATGCAAACCACTTTAATATTTTTTATAAAAGTTAAAATTTTCATGTGGCACTTTTCTCTGCAATCGTACTCGGGCTTTTAGTAAAAAAGAATATTTCATACACTCGCTGCATTAAATTTTTAAAAACACACAATTTATAATGACTGCGAAAGGGAATGTGGAGCAATTGATATGATGTTGAAAACATCGAACTAAATAATAAAGTAGCTGATCCGCTAACTCAATAAAGACGCGGCCCCGCTCCGATACATCGGTCGACGGTCGCGTTGTTTTTGCTATGGGAATTAATTTCATAAATAATTTATAAAGCATATTTGGAATGGGTGAGTGCTGGTGGGAGAGGGCAGATGGAAATGCACTCGGCAAATTGACTGAAAACCGCAATCGGGAAAAGGCTAAATACCTGCTAATGATGGTTTGATTGGAGCTTTTAACTTTATTGAAACTAATAAAAAAGAGCGACAAAAGTGAAATAAATTGCCCTTATATTATAAGAGAAATGCTTTAGCGGCGACTTTTTTTTAATATTGGAAGTGTGCTCTTAGAGATTTTGCTTTTCGTTTGAAGCAGTAAAATATTAAATATGAAACGTCATCATTATAGATGTTAGATATAAATATATCATTAGTTAGTACTCGACAATATTGTTGTAATTGTCTCGTGTGTCGTGGTTCGTATATGCTAATTTATCCAAAATATCTTAGTACCGTACCAAAGCATAAATATAAAATACTGTTAAATTTACTTTGAAATTTTGAGGGTTCCGTAGAGGTCTATGGTCCATTAAAGCATAGAAAAAATGAAGCTTCTACTTACTTCAACGCATCACATATTGAACTACATAAACATATTTTTAACATTATTAAGATGTTCGTCCCCACTATGGATAGAAAACGTATCAAAACAAACTTACATTTAAAAAAAAATTCAAATAATTTATTGAATATCTTACTCATCACTGCGCCACGACTGGCCTCTCAAATTTTATAGATTGTCTTGAAATATGTAATTACATATTTTTGACATTTTTAATTTTACTTCACACTTAGAAAAGCGTACAACCTCCTACGTGTCTTTTCCATACAACGTGACGTTGGCGAAGAGATATCTGCTCAATTGGCACGCTCGGAACGACATAATTAAAGAACAAATCCAAACCAAATCACTTAGGAAAGAAAAAAATATATTTAGACAACGTATAAAAAACTTAAGCTAGCGGGATTTGAACCCGCACCTCTTGGAAACTACCCAAGCGCTCTATTACCACGCTTGATCTATCGCCATGTTTCAAATTGTTTTATCGTAACCAGAGAATTTCAAATAAAATAGACGCAAATGTTAATCGAACCGTTAATCGCTACGACCATGTGTTCATACAAATTAACTAGAATCACAATTGGATAATCTATACAGTCAATAAATAATTTAGTTAAGTGCATTTGAATTATCACAAGTAGCAAGTATAGTTTTAAAACATATGTACCTGTATACAATGCCTATCATGTAGAAAATCTTTCACTATGATGTTATTTCATTATATGTTATTGATTAACTGGACTACGACGATTGAACATCATATATGGTAGACGAAATTAATTATAGCCATAGACAAAAAGACAGACACTTTTATTTTAGTACAGATAGATAGATGCAGCGCACGAACGAAGTCGCGGGCACTGCTAGTAATTAAATAAATACTTTAAAAAGTTCACATAAAAAGCATAAGGACCTCCCGAAGGCCATATCTGAAGAGATTGATGATAGTGGTCGAGGCCAAAGGGAGGTGTAGTGTTTTGCGTCCGATGCCCTCTAGCTATCCCGCTAGGGCTACAGCCTACAGCTAAAAAAAACGGACAAGCCCGAGTTGGCCTCACCCACCGAGGGCTTTGTACAAAAATTGCAGGTGTTTTCTAAAATTCAAGCATTACTTAGCCAGACCCCTTTCATCTGATACCTAGCTTGAATAAACGACTTTAATACCAAATGTTGCCTCACTTTAGAGCTATTATTTTTTAGGATTTAACCACAAATGTGTATTTATATTTATATTAATTTTTTAAACATTTTTAAAGTGTTATTCCACACTTAGGAAAGAAAAGCAGCGGGACTCGAACCCGCGCCTCCTGGACACCGACCAGGATGTATATATTTTTTTCCTGAACTAGTACTTCCCGTAGATGCTAGCTACCAAATTTCATTTTTCTAGTTTAACGCATGTTTTGCTATATAAACGTCTACATATATTTTTTAAGTTAATGTAATAAAATGGTTCTTTTTCAGAAAATTTTAGGGCTGTAGATATTAGTATATGGTTTAATTTTCATCTCAATATCTCCAAGCGTTCTTAAGATACAGGCTCTTGACAGACAGACTGACAGACGGAAAACAAAGTGATCTTACAAGGGTTTTTTTACTTAAAAGGTACGTACGGAATCCTAAAAACATAAACTTTATAATAGCCAAATTTAAGGACTTCTCTTTGCGAAATAAAGTTTGGTTGGCTAAGACAGACTTGAAAGGCACTGGAGTGACAATTTCAGAGTTTCTAACAAAATGCCGCCACAAAACATTTTTAGCAGCGCGTCAACGTTTTGGTGTGTCTAAGTGCTGGACTCGGGATGGTGTTATTATAGTGCTAGGTTCTGATAGTTCAAGACACCGGGTTGTAACTACAGCTGAACTGGATTTGATTCCTAACTCTGTTTCTGCTCCTTCAGTAATCTCCACCATATCCACTGAGGCAAGGGATGCCAAAACAACTAAAATTTTGAATCCAAGAACCAAAAGAATTATAAAGAAATAAGTAGCTTCATGTTTATTGTATATCCTCATGATTTAGTCCTGCATATCTCTCTAGTGAGCTTATTTTATCTTCTTTATTTACAATTTTTAAGTATTTTTTGTATTGTCACCTCACTATAGGTTATTGTTGGTAGACAATTTGTTTAATCAAAGTTTTGTTTTAGCGTGTACTTTGTGAAATGTAATTTAGTTTTTTTTTTTTTTGTTTTAGTTTACTACAGAACTGTAATCAATATTTTTAGTTTTTTTTTTTTTTTATATAAAGAGGAAAACAAATTGCTTCTGGTACGATTCTAGTACTGACAAATGACAGCTGTCAGATATCTATACTTCTATACTTCTATACTAATATTATAAAGAGGTAAGATTTGTATTTTTGTATGTATGTATGTATGTATGTATGTATGTATGTTTGTATTGTTTTCACACGACAACTACCGGACCAATTTCAAAAATTCTTTCGCTATTAGAAAGCTACATCTTCACCGTCCCACATAGGCTATATTACATTTTCAAAAAAAATAGGGATCCCTAAGAAAAATGCAATAATGTAACCCAAGGTGTGAAGAAATTGATCTAAAAATTTTTATTATCGCGTGCGCTGCGAAAACTATTGATGGTAGAACAAAATAATGTTCTATAAAAAAGTCCGGGATACCATATGTCCAACTACCATAGTTATGACAATATAACTACATTTTTATATTTTATAAGTTGATGAAAGTGCCGGCAATAAACAAACCATTTTATTCATACCTCTGCATTAATCCTTATTCTATTAAATGATATTTTATTAAAGATAATTTCAATATGTGTAAAGTACTTTTTACATTAACAAAATCGGACAATCCATTCAAAATATATAACGAATTTAAAAATATCACTCTAAAGAAAATCATGAAATTATTATTTCATAAAAAATACGGAGTGTAGCCTCGCGCACCATAGCGAGTAAGTAACTCTGCAGAGTGGGGGGGCAGTTGCATCGATATCACTAACATTATGAAGACAACCGATTAGGTGTTTTGTTTCTTTATTTGAATTGAATAGGCCCTGAAACTACGGGGCCGATTTGGAGAATTCTTTTACAATTGGGCGATTAACGTATAAAAAAATACCAAAAAAACCTTATATCGCGTACGCTGTGGAAGTTATTGACAATAGGGCAAAGTAATTTACTAAAATTTTATAGAAGACATCAATATCTACAAAAAAGTTTACGATACCATGTGTAACTTTTACAGTTATGCCACTAATTTTCAAAGGAAAGCCGCCATCAAGGGCAGAGGGACATCTCAAAATATATGTATTATTGTGAAAGCATAAAAAGAGTGTGTAGTTTCTCTATAGATTATAAATCATAAGAAATCTGCCGCCTGTATTAGGGATAGAATAAAACATTGTCTTATCTCTATATATTATAAAATAAGAACGCCTATCGCCTCTGTCTGGCCTTTCCAACTCTTCTTCTTCAAAACCACCCAACGGATTTTAATGCGGATCACCGTTAGGTAGAGTATTAACTACGTGATAGAAATTGGAAAAACATATTACCATAGTTATTACTATGGTAATGTGTTTTTCGAGATATGTTTTTCGTATTATGGTAATGTTTTTCGAGATAGTGTAAAGAAATGGAGAATGTATACCATAGAGTATAAAGAATTTTTAGCAGAATAAAAACATAATTATATTTTTTATTAAGAACTCTCCCAACTCTTCCGACTCTCCCGACTCTCCCGACTCTCCCGACTCTCCCGACCTCTCCAAACCCTCCGAACCCTCCGAACCCTCCGAACTCTCCGAAAACCTTTTTTCCCTTATTTCTTTTTTTATTTTTATTATTATAATTTTTTTTTCTTTTTAAACGTAAACGTAAAATTTTCTTTTTTTATTATATATAAAAATAACGTGTTATAAATAAATAACGTGTTATAAATAAATAACGTGTTATAAATAAATAACGTGTTATAAATAAATAACGTGTTATAAATAAATAACGTGTTATAAATAAATAACGTGTTATAAATAAATAACGTGTTATAAATAAATAACGTGTTATAAATAAATAACGTGTTATAAATAAATAACGTGTTATAAATAAATAACGTGTTATAAATAAATAACGTGTTATAAATAAATAACGTGTTATAAATAAATAACGTGTTATAAATAAATAACGTGTTATAAATAAATAACGTGTTATAAATAAATAACGTGTTATAAATAAATAACGTGTTATAAATAAATAACGTGTTATAAATAAATAACGTGTTATAAATAAATAACGTGTTATAAATAAATAACGTGTTATAAATAAATAACGTGTTATAAATAAATAACGTGTTATAAATAAATAACGTGTTATAAATAAATAACGTGTTATAAATAAATAACGTGTTATAAATAAATAACGTGTTATAAATAAATAACGTGTTATAAATAAATAAAACGTTTTTTTTATTTTTTTTTTTAATTTAATTATATACTAATATATATGATTTAATTATATACTAATATAATTAAATTAAATTAGTATATAATTAAATAAAAAAAAAAATACTATTTTTTTTAAGGTTTAGGTAATTCATAACATTGGCTCTTACGTGAGTGATATTCGTAATTCTTTACGAAATGTAAATAATATTTTGAATATTTGTATTTATTGACATGTTGTAGCCACTATAAATAAATATTGTGTTAGTAATATTAAATAAAACTACTTTTATTAATCAGTTACATGGATTTTAGTAGTTTTGTTCTACTCACATGTGAACACATGACATATGTACAAAAAGCAATTTTAACAAAAATACTTTTAGCAAGGTAGTTTCAAATAGTAGCTGAAGGCATAAATAACTGAATGATTTCTAAAGTAAGCAATTACAAATAGGTATTAACCACATTCATAACTACGATAATAATTGATTAACTAAATAATCAATTACCCGAATAGTCGAGGTTATGTGGCAGAGTACGAGTAGTACTCTGAACCACACCAGAGCCAAGACTTCACGTAGATAATTATAAATAGATCTTAATCACATTTATAATTTATAATTAAAATAACAATTAATTAATCAAATAATTAATTGTCCAAATAGTCGAGGTTAGCCAGTGGTGGAGCACGAGTAGTGCTCCGACCCACACCAGAGCCAAGACTGAATGTAAAACGCCCGTGCAGCCTTTTATATCATCGTTCACAAATAAGTTGCAGGGTAGAATAATAAGAATTGATGACGCAATCGCGTCATAGTGGCGTGACTCCTGTACTCAAAGCATAAATTGCGCAGAAAGTGAAAATCTTAAGTTTTCAATTATTGTTTGTGTGATGACAGAAAAAACTCGACAAAGATTTCAATATTTAATATTCTCCAATATAAGTTGAAACTTTCTCAAGCAGCCACGTAGTTCTTGCAATTTGTGTATGATAGATTTGTTATTGTATTAGTACTAATATGTAATCTATATTTTAACCCGGAATTTATGTAGGAAAAATTACGTTTGCAGTGTGCGCGCAATTACAGTTTACCTAGACAAATATGAAATAAATAAACATTTTTCTTTTAAATATGACTATTCTTGCAAGCTCAATCAAATTAATTTCAAAAGACTTAAAATTACAATTATTTAGTGCACAACAGCGTGGATAACCAAACTAAAAAATTATTCATTTTGATGGTTCTGTACCTCAAAAGAAAAAAACAGAATCCTTATAGGATCACTTTGTTGTCCGTCTGTCCATTTTTAATTGTCATTATAAATGCATAACGCAGGCCATACACAGCTGTATCGACTCATGTTTCATTTATCCCTTACACACAGCATTATCCCTCCGTTCCCACCAAAAAACTCTCTCTGTATCTGGTCTAGGGCAGGTACACAGTCCTAGGGCCAAAGGGCGCACCCATATTGATGGTTGCCGCTCGAGACCACGGCCAGATGGCCTTGATGCCGTTCCCCAGCGCCAGAAGAAAGGAGCTGGACTAGAGAATGCTTCAATGCTAGCTCTTTAGTAAAGTAGGTTTAGGAACAATTGCACATATTTTGGAGCTCTTTAAATAATCATCAATCATCAATCTTTCGTTCATCAATCTTTCGTTTAAATATTTTTACATAAAAGAATAATAGGTAGACTACCTATTACGTTGTTTATGATTTTTACCATTTAAGTATTCTGTTGTTTGTGTCGTTTGTTTAAGGAATGCAATTCAGTATATTAGATAAATAATTCAGTAGTTTAAGCGGGTGAAGCCGCGAGTGGGTCGCTAGTTTATTATATTGATATAATAAATGTAAGTTGCGTTTAGAAATTTTTATAGCTATGTGTAAAGACAGTATGTCAATTTATTTTTTGCTTATCTTTGTAATTGATTTCAGTTATATTATTTTATTTATTTTTAAGTATAGTTGTTAATTGTAATAACTCCTTCTTTCAGAATGGCTGGCAGGTTAGGTTAAGTAATTTTATTTCGTATTATTATTATTATTTTATAAAACTATTTTACTTGTATTTATCTGTATATATTTTAATTAAGTACGAATATTTGATATAATTAATATAGTTAATATTTTTATTGTATTTATTTATATATTACGCTATAAGATGTCAAGATGTCTGACAATAATGATTGTTATTTATCTTTATCATCGGTTGAATCATCAAGTAGCGATAGTTACCACAGTACATCTATTCCTACGCTCAACGCCAACATTGATTCTTGTTTCTCAGACTCTCTGAAAAATTTTAATATTCTTCATATTAATGCACAAAGTATTCCGGCTCATTATTTTGATATGCTTGTGTCATTTGAATCCCGAATTTCATGCTATCTTGACATTCATGCTATCTTAGTATCGGAAACTTGGCTTAAACCTTGTTTACCCAACGCATCCTATTCCCTTCCAGGGTACCATTTGATACGCAATGACCGTATTGGTAAGGGTGGTGGTGGTGTCGCGATCTATTTACGGTCCTATATTCCTTACACAATAATTAGTTCGTCATCTCAACCACCTTTAGCAGACACTGCGGAGCATTTGCTTATCGAGGTTGTTCTATCCCATACCAAAATCCTGTTGGGGGTTTTCTACAGTCCTTCTCC